>VUQI01019503.1:0-13052 GCA_015106735.1 Paratilapia polleni | reverse complement strand
GGTCACAAGCCATCAAACAAAGCTGAGCTGCTTGAATTCTTGCACCAGGAATGGCATAAAGTCACCCAACAGCAATGTGAAAGACTGGTGGAGAGCATGCCAAGACACATGAAAGCTGTGATTGCAAATCAGGGTTATTCCACCAAATATTGATTTCTGAACACTTCCTAAGTTAAAACATTTGTAATGTGTTGTTTAAAAATGAATATCAACTTGTTTTTTTTTTTGTTTTTTTGCATTATTTGAGGTCTGAAAACACTGGACCTTTTTTGGTATTTTGATCATTTTTCATTTTCTGCAAATAAATGCTCTAAATGAAAATATTTGTATTTGGAATTTGGGAGTTATGTTGTCAGTAGTTTATAGAATAAAACAAAATGTTCATTTTACTCAAACATATACCTATAAATAGCAAAATCAGAGAAACTGATAATTTTGCAGTGGTCTCTTAATTTTTTCTGGAGCTGTATATATATATTGAAAAGTAT
This sequence comes from Paratilapia polleni, assembly GCA_015106735.1. Lineage (NCBI taxonomy): Eukaryota > Metazoa > Chordata > Actinopteri > Cichliformes > Cichlidae > Paratilapia > Paratilapia polleni. The sequence goes on along the minus strand of VUQI01019503.1, from coordinate 12,564 downwards.
GTATCTGAAGCTAAAACTTCACAGCAATCATTACATGTGTTCAAACTTTGGACCATAAAATTTTTAGGCAAATCGGAGATGGTCAAGCAGAAGTCTCACGTTGATTTGAGATGGAATGACCCATTTGACAGTTAACACATGTTAGATGCTTTAAAGAGAGCGAAATTAAATTCAGATGATATAATAAGCTTATGATGCATTGTTACGGATTAAACTACACAGCAGTACAGGTCAAATTAGCTTCACTTTCAAGCTTCACTTTTCAAGCTAATTTGTGATAATAATAAATATGACTATATCCATCCATCCACTTATCCAGTTCACAACAGTTTTAACACTCTTAAACAGGCTGTTCTGCCAAGTATGTACTTTTAAATGCAGCCAGTACCTTTGTGTTTTATTTGTTTTAACCTCCTGAGCCCCTGCGTACTTATATGGGGACATTACGTTTGGCTTTTCTGCACCTTATACCTCATTCTGCTCAGCACAGACACTTTTTCATCCCATGCATCCCAAACAAGAGCTCGGGTCTCAGGAGGTTAAAGTCAGACATTTTACCTCTAAATTTATCCTCCATTACTCATAAATTTGTATTCAATGATTAATTGCTCACAGTTAAATACTGAAAATAGAGATAACAGATTCATAATGGAAAGAATTACTACAGGGAAAGGTAATGGAAAAAGTTATGCATTAGGGAGGCAAACTTCACCCCTCAATTTTTACTTGTTACCTTAAATTCATCCCACATTCTCACTCTTAAGCATTCCCTATTTGCTGCAGTATTTGTCTTGCTAAGGGGTGACGTATTGCTTCAAAGACAGGCATTAGGTAGATTTAGTGGGAATAAAAGCAGCTGGAGGAGCAGAGAACGGGGCATCTGTCTTGGCTTATGAAGATCATGTGCATCTGATCGGGGAAAGAATTTGTTTAGTCCAGTTTTTATTGCTCCCCTGCTTGCAAACATAAAATTTTTAAAACTGACGCACATGAATATATTTTCATTTCAAGCATCACCTCACCCACATCCATACCAAAAGTACAGAAAATGAGCTTCACATTACACGGCCAGTGATGCATCAGGTATATCAAAAGCACCACTGTAGCTTAACTGATCACTACCAGCTCCTTCTGTTTGTTCATCAGCTTCTCATCTGAATAAAAAACTGCTGTTGTCACAGCTCATTAGCACCATATGTTTTACAGTACATTCATTTCACAGCAGATCAGAACGTGTAAGCTGTAGCAGCTATTCGCCAGTGAAACACTGTGTTCCTGCACTTATCTGAGTGCGGGTGCATGTGTAATTGGTAAACTGTAAACACTGGAGGAGCGGTATGCCTTACAAGGCCAGAGGGATCTCCCCATGAACAGAGGAATGTTTTCAGGAACAGAGAGACGGGGAGGGGAGCTGAGAACTATGAGATGAGCTATACCGTAACTGAGATCTGGATGTTCCAATGGAAAAAAGGCTAATAAAACCAGGCGCTCTCCTGCAGCCCAGTTTAGGAATTACTGGATGGCACTGAAGTGGGCATGGAAATATAGTTCAGATTGAAAAATCAATGGTATCTGAAAAATGCATGCTAAAGAGGTGGTTATATTGTACTAGTAAAAGTATACAGTAAGATATTCTAGCCATCAATGTTACTTAATGTTGCATAAATAAGATAATTTAATTTACAGGATTCAGACTCTAATCACCCTCACTCCTTTGCATCCGCCTGCTGTTCTCGTCTTAATTTCTCCCTTTCACTTTTGCAGACGGAGCTCCAGGACCTCTTGAAGCCAATTTCAGATCACATCCAGGAGATTCAGAACTTCAGAGAAAGAAACCGCGGCAGCAGCCTCTTCAACCACCTTTCAGCCATCAGCGAGAGCATCCCCGCTCTGGGCTGGGTGGCCGTGGTAAGGATGAGTAAAAACAGAGGGTAACACGCTGCATCAGGAGCCGCATTAGAAAACACACATGAACATACATATCTTTAGTCCTCATGATGGAAGAGCTGACCTTCATGAGTAAAATGTGTGGAAAAACCAGCTGAGGGTAAATGAATCCGATGTTAACTTAAAACCATCAGATAAAAACAAATTAATATGAAGTTATGCCACACTTAAAGTTAAACCAACCCTTAAATCAAAATGCATAAACAACCTTTCATGCAGATAATTACACAAGTACTGTAATTCCTTGTTTCTCTCCTTACAACATGCAGTATTCCTGTTTTCCATCAGTACAAAAATTTCTTCTGCATTTTGGGACAAAGATCATTTAGATTAGGATCAAAGCTCACCCTCTTCAGTGCTTAAATAAAACTCTTTGAAGCTGGTTCTGGTCTGTGTAGGTTACTGTCAGGAAGCCACTTTTCACCACTTATCAAACATGCTGAACTTAGGATGTTACAGTGAACGTATCTGCTTTTAACTCTACACTGAAAACAAATCGGCCGTCAGAAAAATGTTTATACCTCTGTCGGAGTGAGAATAGTGTTTTTCAGGAGATTGTATCTCTCCCCATCTCAGAGTCAGAAGCCTGGTCCATATGTGAAGGAGATGAACGATGCTGCCACCTTCTACACCAACAGAGTCCTTAAGGACTACAAGGAAATGTAAATATGGTCTTTACAATACAATAACTGTTTTTGTGTGTCTTCTTTTGCTTGATAGATGAAAGAACAAAGACACAGGATGCAGAGGAGGGGAATAAAATGTGATTAAGAGCCTGCTGCAGTTTCAGTATTTGACATTCAAACTGTATATCTTGTAATTTAGTTTGAAATTGTTTCTTTTTGTTAACCATAGCCAAAGTGATTTTTCAGTGCATATATCAGTAAGTGTGAAATTAGTCTTCACATTAAACAAATAGTTCTTACTTTTTTAAAAAATCTTTCCAAGATATTTAACATGTTATAGCTTGTTTATTTATTCTATATGTGACAATTCAGGCACCATGGCCCAATCATAGGAAGGAGGGAACCATGAATAAAGTCAAAAATCAAAGTCTATATTACAAGACCCATGGTCATCCAGAGGAGATCAGTCATTCTGGCAAAGAAATCAGGTAGAGAGAGCAAAAACAAAATCCAAAAACAAGCAAGAATCCAAAAGTAGACGATGAAACTTACAAAGGTAGTGCACTTCAGGAAAGAGCTCAAACACAGAGACAAACAAGCAAACACAAAAAGTGCAGACTAGAGAGCTAGTGGAAAGCTTGACTGCAGTGAGTATCACACAGTGTGAGGACTGGCAGGTGGACAGCAGGAGGTATATACGCTGGGGTGAGTGGTTCACTGAATGAACACCTCCAAGGCAGCCTAACAATAAGCGTATTTCCTGAAGTCCATCCTCATGCACATGCCTCTGCTTCCTCCCTAATTTTTTTGACCATCATATATTTGTCTCTCCCAGAGACAGACGTCACGTGGACTGGGTGCGCTCTTACCTGTCCATCTGGACTGAGATGCAGGCGTTCATCAAACAGCACCACACAACAGGTCTGGTGTGGAGCAAGAGTGTGAGTACTCAAGCAAAGCAGCAAGTAGATGCAAAGGTTTTTGCCTGTGTTATTAGAATACTGTGCTGCTTTATCTTATATTCACCATCCTCTCTGACATGTGCGTGAATCACTCCCATAACGACTGCTTTATAATGTCAACTGTGTTTTCATTTGGTTTCTGTTTGCATGCCTTGATAGTTTTATATCGGCTCAAAATAACTTCTACCATTTTTAGTTATGGAGCAGTCAGTTACATAAACCACTGCAGGGAGCATGAATGAATGAATGAGCTTCTCCTCAGTGGCTGCTCACCGCAGTTCTCTGTAGGGCTCGCGAAACCGTCCGTCACTCCCACACACACACACACACACACACACACACTTCTGTTTATGGATGTCTGTTCCGGGACTAACCTGCAGTAGATCTCAGAGATTACCTGAGATGGCCTGAAACCAAATCCTTCAAGGCACACTTGACCTCTTTCTCTTGTCAGTTAGGAGGATTTCTCATCTTGATTCATTTACAGGAAGAAACGTGTTTTTTGGGTGTTTTTTTTTTTAAAGTTATGCTTCAATATTAATTGAATAGTTGGTCACAGGGGAAACCTGCCTGTTCACTCTCAGAGCTGAATGTGAGGATCAATAAAGCTCTCATATTTGTTTGCAAACTACAAAGTTGCCACCAGGTAATATCTAGGGTATCTTAATTTAGCATGAGGAATGTAAACAGGGTGAAACAGCTAGCCTGGATAATGTCACTGATACTTTAATTTTAAACACTTTTTACAAATAAAATAAGTGAAATAAAACCGTGTTCATTAATGAGGTTTAGAGGTGCCTTTGAGGTACCTTAGGACATAGTCAGCACAGCTGCGTCCTCCTGTTTGCAGCCCCTATGCTAAGTTAAGAGGCGCTAACGGTCTTCTGGCTGTACTTTAAGTCGTATCAATGTCTCATCTGTTCACAAATCAAATAAGCTCCAAAAGGTTTGTTTTTTCCACGAAAACATGAAACGATGAAAACCTATGCTCAACTAAAACAAATGCTCAGCAACTGTGCTCACATGTGTGCTGTCTGCATGCAGAAACTTGAGAGCCTGCAGTGGCCGTGTGTGTCAGCTGTTGCCCCTGCTGTCAGATGACAGAGCTGCTGCATGTGTGAGGAACACAGTGTGTGTGTGTGTGCAGATACAAGGACTGGAGTGTGTTGTACTAACAGGTGGTCCTCAGGGTTTACTTGAATGGAGGTTTTCTTTACAGAAGGTCCCCCGACAAAGAGCCTGTGTACACACACGGCCTGCGCCGTAACCTAAACTGCATGGCTGGTCCCTCTTCCACGATGCAACGCGTCATCTGCTGCTCAGATAGAGGTTTAGTGACAGGCTTATTCACAGGCTGACATATGGACCCATGCAAACACTCACATTAGTTCCTATGCCTTGGACTAGACTCAGGGTTTAAAAAAAACGGAACTTAAAATTGAAATCAAAAACATGTGCACCAACAGCCTTTGCCAGTCAGAATTTGTGTGGTGAATGTCACTTTGAGTGAGTGAACTGCCAAATATTGGTTCCAGTTGCCCCTCAGGGGCTTGTAGTTAGCACGCATTTCTAGTTATCACTGTTTAAATTGTTGAACTGACAAAAATTCTTTCTTTTATAAAATCTTGGAAATCAATTTAAAAAAAAAAATAGCCACTCTGCTTCATAAATCCTGAGGTCAAGTCTTCAAATTGCTTCTTACTGTCATGCAGTGTAAAGGAAAAGCAAAAAAAAGTTTCAGAAATGGGAAACAAAGGATTCTGACTATTCAATAGATGCAGCTGCAGATAACACTATGCAACACACTTATTGTTCCTGTATCAAGTGTTGTATCCTGATTGCTTATGTCTCAAAGAAGAGAAAATCCATATTTTTATTTTCAGACTTTGTTTTTGTGACCAGGACAATGACATATGTAAATTTAATTACAAATTTACTACACAAAAGTACAAAGGTCAAAAGCAAAGTTTGAAAAGAATAACATATATTTTCTCTGTCTTTGAGTCACAAAGCAATCAGGATATAACACTTATACACAGGAGCAAGAAAAATTTTTTTTTTTGTTATATAGTGCTATTGATTGCTTGAGCTGTAGCTGAGAGTAGAAATTCTAACTTACTAACCTACTCTTAGTACAGTAGTAGTAGTTTACAGTAATATAAGATGTCAGCCAAAAAATGGGCGAAATAGACCACACACTCCTTAAAATTGCAAAAAAAAAAAAAAAAAAAAAAATGGAAAAACAAAACTTAAAAACAAAAAAGTATTTTTTCTCTTTTTGTGTACGCACACAAATGCACAAACACACAGACACAAAGAGACGGTCAGTAGACAGTTTTACAGCCATGCATTAATGCGTGCACACACATACACAGATGCTGGCTCTAATCCAGAGGTCTGCGCTGAGCTCTTTAGTGTAACAGGTCTACATTGTTCAGCAATGATATGTACAACACGTGTTGCTCGTGTCAAAGGTCAAGTCTGAGCACTCAGAGGCGCATTTTGTGACACTTCAACCCAGGTGTGTGTGTCTGTCTCTGTCAGCTGTGCCAGATCTTCAGAAAGCGAGTGTGTGTGTGTGAGACTTTTCCCTATAGTTTCACTGTACACTTCTCATCAGTTGAGCTAGTACATATTATCAGGCCTACTTACAGGACCTGATTAACTTCATGACATGCCATCGTTGTTCAAAGGCACAAAACTTTATTTTAAATTCTGAAGGAGAGCAAATACTGTATAGTAAAATGAATTTTGGGAAAATTTGTAAAAAGCGATACATAAAACATTTTGATTATTTCCACAAAATAGAAATAATCTCCCCCTTCAATATGATGCTGTCTATTGTACAAGTCTGCGTGACAGAGCGGAGTAAGATGGTTTTCACAACCTTAAAGGTTTTTAAAAAAAAACATAGGTTAAAGTGTTTCTTCATGTGTTCAAAGCCCAGCTGGTCTGTCACATGAGTAAAAAGACATCAGTGCCATCAAGCTGTAAGATATTTCTTGGGCTGTACTCCCCCTGTTGGAAATCTTTATTATAAGTGCTGTCATCAGCCCTTTCTCTTACGAAAAGCTCACATCAGTGCCCTCACATGCCTACATCCCCACTGCCTAATTGCATGTATCACCCCCAACCCAACCAGCACCCCTCCATATGATATTACATGGTACTTTTGAAATATCAGTTGTAAACTATGCTTTTTCTTATTTTATTTTTCTAATGCATGTACTTATACCATTTTTCCTGCCACTAATTCTTTACTTACTCATGAAGTGTTATTCCAGGGTTTTTTGGCTTAACTGTTCTAACAATTTACTCAGTTTTTTTTTTTATCGTAAACAAACACATTTGACATTCCATAACTATCTTAGTAATTTTTCATATTTCATCTGATTGTTTTATAGTTTTCTCTTCTTTATTGTTTTTGTGGTTTTTGTTGTATTGCCTTTGTTTTCTGTTTTGTTCAGCGCTTGTTTACTGCATGTGTGCCATACTTCATTTAAGCAGAACAACCAACATAAAAGGAATTGAATTAACTGAAGTCTGTTACAAAGAAAGTGAGCTCTACTTCATTTTAAACTGCCCTGAATATACCTTCAGTCAATTTAAAAAATAAATAACATCACAAAAATGCGAGGGCGGCATGGTGGTGAGGTGGTTAGCACTGTCACTTCACAGCAAGAAGGTCCTGGGTTTGAATCCACCAGGTGGCTGGGGCCTTTCTGTGTGGAGTTTGCATGTTCTCCCTGTGCCTCTGGGTACTCCGACTTCCTCCCATGGTCCAAAAACATGCACGTTAGGTTCATCTGTGATTCTAAATTGGCTGAAGGTGTGAACGTGAGCCACCTCTCCGCCCATAATAGCTGGGATAGATAAGTCGAAGAAGACTGATGGATGGATAAGGTAAACGGGATAATTAAAAAGATGTTTTATTTTCATTTACATTTACATTTTGTCTTCTTTCATCATCTCCCAGGGCCCCATTGCTCCTGCTTCTCTCTTTGACTCCCCCCCAGCCCCCAGTGCTCCCTGTCCACCACCTCCCCCTCCTCCCTCTGGCCCTCCTCCAGTCTTCACCGATGACGGCTCCAAGCCTCAGGCGGACACTGCGACGGCCCAGCACTCTGCGCTATTCGCCCAACTCAACCAGGGCACGGACATCACTAAAGGTGGGTCCACGAGCAACGTCGAAGAGCAGCGGGCGTTTTCCACCTCAGTTTAATTTAAGCTGGCCTGAGGTATTTTAAAACTCATTTTGTTTTATAGCCATTCCTCGTGCTTCCCATCTGTAGGTCTGAAGCATGTCTCAGATGACGAGAAGACCCATAAGAACCCCAGTCTGCGCTCTCAAGCAATCAAAAGCAAGAACCCCGGGCCTGTGAATTCACCCACAGCAGCTGTCCAGAAAAGACCCTCTCTGCTGGAGCTGGAGGGGAAGAAATGGAGGGTGGTATGTGCAATATTTACATCATCTTGTGTGGCTCATTTGTACTTAATTAAATAATTAAACCTACGATTACAGTTGAATGGATGCATAATTAGTAGTGTATCAACCCTGTTCCCATTTATATCGTTGAAACATTTATTTTTATCTTAATATCAAACCTGATCCAGGTGTCCAGGTAGGCCAAAGACAAATCTGTTTTTGAATGCTTATTGTTGCAGGAAAACTTTGAGGAGAAACACGACCTGGTGATCGAGGAGACGGAGCTAAAACAGGTGGTGTACGTCTTCAGTTGTAACAACTCCACCCTGCAGATTAAGGGCAAACTTAACTCCATCATCATAGGTGAGCCGCCTGAAAACACAACTGGAATCATTAGCTTTAGCATGAATGTCATAATTTTGGATTATACTTCAATATATACGATATAATCATCTGGTTTGTTTTCACTCCTTCTAGACAACTGTAAGAAGCTGGGTGTGGTTTTTGAGAACGTCGTTGGGATCGTGGAGATCATCAACTCCAAAGCCATTCAGTTACAGGTGAAAACATTTTTACTTTTTTTTAATAGACAGAATTTGTACTGTACAATCAGTGGATATTTAGTAATTCAGTGATCTGCTGAGTGTCTCTCATGGCTCCTCTTTCATTTTCTTAAAACAGGCAGCGTTCATCGTGCAGCTACAGTGCAAAAGTTTCACCGTGCCAAAAATGCCTGACAGTAAGTGTGGTATGTCTTTCTGCAGGTGCTGGGAAGAGTTCCCACCATTTCCATCAACAAGACAGAGGGCTGCCAGGTCTACCTGAGTAAAGACTCCCTCAGCTGTGACATTGTCAGTGCCAAGAGCTCTGAGATGAACATCATGATACCTGAAGGAGAGGATGATTATGTGAGTGATAAACACACTGAGATAATTATCTACATGTTTGCAGCCGTGCTTACACTGATCATGTTTTGTTTTACAGAGGGAGTTCCCAGTACCGGAGCAGTTCAAGACCATTTGGGACGGCTCCAAACTGGTGACAGAACCCACGGAGATCGCAGGCTGATTTTATCGTCACCACACGCACACAAATATGTTTCCGTCCACCTGATGTCATCACTAAGATATATAAAAGGGATTAACTTTTAGTCCACTCTTTGTTGCTGTATTTGTGACTTCATAAGAGGTTTCACCAGCACTTCTGCAGCTGCTGACTGTAATTTTATTTTGCCTGCATAACACAACCCAACACTAGTCGTGAAGAATGTCTCAGGTTTAAGTGACAAACACACCGGAGCACACTTACCATTTCTTGCATTTCTGTGCCAAAGCAACACTGGCATTTATGTAAGAAAGTGTAACTGTTCACAATCATATTTTAAAGATATTCTCATCATTAGACCTCTGTCTCTTTAAAATATATTTTTTAAATGTTCCAGGATTAACACTAATACAACTGTACTCTACTCACAGTGATTGCTGAGTTTTATTGTATGAACATATTTTGATGAAAACCTAAAAACCACACTACATACACGTACAGAGAAGCAAACAAGTATTTGTGATATATTTTCCATCTTATGAAGTGCTGTGTCAGCAGCCTCTTTAATGTGTATAGTGCCCAGCAGTCATGTAGTAATGTTTCACTGTGAAGTACATGCAGTATTGTTCTACACATTTTGCATTAACAGCTGCTGTTGTGATTGAAATAATTATCTGGCTAAAGTAATTTCTTTTACTGTATAAAATATGAGCAGTGGTGGTAACTGTTACTTTTGAGCACTTCCCGTCTTTGTTGTACTTTGTATACCACTCTTATTTTGTAGCACGCAGCACCAGCATAGGACAGATGAAATGCTGATACTAAAAATTTTAATTTACAAGAAAACAATTTGATGTAATTCTGTGTCCTTTTTCAAATAAAGTCAAAAACTCTCAGTTCTGGCTTGCTTAAAGTTTAATTTTGTGTACGAGAAACAACAGTATAACAAAAAGAAGTTACAGCATGGACAACAGAAACAAAGAATAAAATCTCTGGGAACATACAGAAGATCATCTGTGACAAGGTAAGAAGAGAATCACACACAGTAACTATATTTTCAGATCAGAAAAAAGAAAATAGATAACCCAGTCAATTTTTAAAACAAAAGGCCTCGTGGAGACTGAACACTTTAAAACTCTGTGATCTGAAGCCATGCAAAGGATGGAACAAAAAAAGGTCTGAGACACGGCGTCACAGACAAGCTCGCCATGTATTTCCAGGTTCATAGACTGTATATAAAAGATGTAGCCACCATGATGTGAAGCCCCATCTCTAATTCTCATGCTGAGTGTTTTGACTTTCGCCATCTTAGTGTTTTGAAAGGGGATGTGACACCGAGGGGTGCATCTGAGTGAGAATCCAAGGACACTGCACGCTCAAATGTCAATCACAAGGTGGCCTCGCACTACAGTATACTCTGCCTCATCTTCCTCTTTTTTAACTCTAACGGGGACCATAATTTACAAACGAACACCATGTTAAGCAGGACTTGAAACAAGCAAACAAGACCATAAACTCATCAGAAAAGTATTTACTGGGGTCATAGATCAAGGGCTGAAGAGTTATTTTCCCATGTACGTAACCAGACATCTTTTAGCAGTCTATGAGTTGCCCCCTGCTCCCCATTACAAAGAATGCAGGTTTAAGGCACTTTTCACACCTGGAAGCTACATACATCTTTTATACATAGTTTATGGTCACGCCGATACGTTGTATCTCCAGTCTGGTTAGTAAAAGGGATTTCTCAACACTTTACCCTTAAAAATCCACATTTTTTTGGACTAAATCTAAGACAACATCTGAAATGTGTAGTACATTTAATAGGTGTTTTTTCAGTGTTTAATCACTACATTTCCCTGGGAGTCTTGAGTAAAGAGCATCTCTTGATCCTCTTCCTCCTCCTCCAACAAAGATTTATAAGCACTCATCACCCCAGTGCTGACATTACTCTGATCTTTGAGAGGACTCCTGGTTTGCAGACCTCTATGTGCGATCACCCTGAAGCCTTCAGAGTCCTGGGTGAATAAAGCGGCCAAACTGTCCTCATCAACCTCCATGCTTCGCTGCTGTGGTGCCCGTCTTTTAAGAGGAGAGTTAATTGGTTTCCTCCACTTCATCGGTGAGTCCAAGCTCTCTTCTTTTGCAGCCTTTTTCCACAGCTGATCTGTGCGTTTCCGTGGTGAAGCAGTTTTTGGTTCTGTCCATTTATGATTTGAAACAGGTCTGAAATAGGAGAAAGATGAGTGTTTGCTTGGGGATTTATAAGACAGCGGCCTGGTGTTTTCTTTCTCATCAATCATCTGAGAAGAATGAAGGTGCTGAAAAGATTTTTGAGTTGAAGTTCTTCCTTCTGCATCCATCAGATTTCTAAAGCTTTCTTCCTCAATTTGTAGACTGTTAAGGAAACTTGGCTCAGAGCTGCTAAAGTTCTTTGCTGTGGTGCATTTGTGGTTAGTTTGATGAAATTCACTTTCAGTGTACTGACTAAAGGTGAACAGTGGGTCCTGACTCCAAGCCTGTGGTAGAGGTTGACTGTCATCTGGTGTAAAGGAGGCATCTGTGAGCTTCCTCTTACTCTGTGGTGGTTCACACTCTTCAGGCTTCTCTTCTTCAGATTCACAGTATCTGTTGTGTGAAGGTGAATGGCTTGCTGACTGCTTCTGCCACAATTCTGCTTCCCTCTCCGTCACATTTTCACTCTTCCATTCACGATCCAAAAGAGGCTCAAAGTCAGACTTTTCAAGACCAATGTCACGCCCTCGTTTTCTCCCTGATGCTGTGGTTGTGGGTGTAGTTGAGGCAGATGACGAAAGAGGCTGTACTGGATCCATGTTTGGTACCTCCGAAGTGGACATCTTATTGAGGACTTTTGGAAGAAAGTATTAAAAAAATCATTATGTTAACACATTATCAAATAATTTATTGTATACTATCACTGGCAACTTCATTAGCTACATCAGTTCAACTGCTCACTAACATAAATAATTAACCACCATGGCAGCAACTCAATGCATGTAGACATGGTCAAGACAACCAGCTGGAGTTCAAACTGAGCATCAGAATGAGGAAGAAAGGTGATTTAAGGGACTTTGAACGTGGCATGGTTGTTGGTGCCAGACAGGCTGGTCTGAGTGTTTCAGAAACTGCTGATCTACTGGGATTTTCCCACACATCCATCTCAAGGATTTACAGACAATGGTCTGAAAAAAAGAGAAAATATCCAGTAAGTGGCAGTTCTCTGGGTGAAAATGCCAGCTCAAAGGAGAATAGCCAGACTGCTTCGAGCTGATAGGAAGGCAACAGTAACTCAAATAACCACTCGTTACAACCAAGATATGCAAAAGCTTCTCTGAACACGCAACACGTCCGGCCTTGAAGCAGATGGGCTACAGCAGCAGAAGACCACACTGGTTGTCACTCCTGTCAGCTAAGAACTGGAAGCTGAGGCTACAATTTGCACGGGCTCACCAAAATTGGACAACAGAAGATTGGAAAAATGTTGCCTGGTCTCATGAGTCTTTCTGATGGGACATTTAGATGGTAGGGTCAGAATTTGGTG
>VUQI01019499.1:23877-41002 GCA_015106735.1 Paratilapia polleni | reverse complement strand
GTGATTTCTTGATTCAACAGGGCTGGCAGTAATCAGGCCTGGGTGTGGCTGGTAAAATTAAACTCGGCTTCCTAAAAAATGTGGTTAATCCCAGTTAATTCATGATTTAACAAAGGGGGCAATTATTTTTTCACAGAGGGCCAGGCAGGTTTAGATATCTTTTTTCCCTTAATAAATGAAATCATCATTTAAAAACTGCATTTTGTATTTACTCAGGTTATCTTTGACTAATATTAAAAATTGTTTGATGATCTAAAACATTTAAGTGTGACAAATATTCAAAAAACTAAGAAACCAGGAAGGGGGCAAACACTTTTTCACACCACTGTACATTTATTTTAAGCCTTGAAAAATGGCAAATATGTATTTCAAGGCTAAAATACATATTTGACAAAATATGGTTTGACATTTATTACAAGAACCCATTATCTTCACAAGACATTTTTTTATTTTGTCCCATACTTTATGTCCAAATACCTAAAGAAACAATAACATTTCCATCAGCCTTGCCTGTAATTTGTGTTTGGCACTAATTTGCAAATGTTTCCACACCAAAAAGTTAAACTAACAAAGTGAACATTATAACTGCTTTCTTATTATGCTGATGTTTCCATTTGGCTCCAAGTACCACTCTACCTCAGTGTGTGTATATATATATATATATAGATAGATAGATATAGAGTTGTTGGACAGAAAACTAAACTGGACCACAAACTCTGCAGCTCTCAGCTCCAGAGAGCTCCATGTCCTTTAGTTTATGTGGCACCAAACTGAGGAGGTTTTCTGACTGTTTGAGTGGCCAGTGCCATTTTCTTCATTGTAGTGAAGGTGAGGGACACCAAAAGATTCACTAAACTTATTTATGGCTTATGTGGCATGGTTATTGGTGCCAGACTGGCTCGTCTGAGTATTTCAGAAACTGCTGATCTACTGGGATTTTCCAGCACAATCATCTCTAGGGTTTACAGAAAAAAGAGAAAATAGCCAGTGAGTAGAAGTTCTCGGGGGGGGGGGGGGCCTTGTTGATGGCAGAGGTCAAAGGAGAATGGCCAGACTGCTTCGAACTGAAAGCAACAGTAATTCAAATAACCTCACACTACAACCAGGTAGAAGAGCATCTCTGAATGCACAACACATCGAACCCTGAAGCAGATGGGCTACAGCAGCAAAAGACCACACCGTGTGCTATTCCTGGCAGCTAAAAATATGAAACTGAGGCTACAATTAGCACGGGCTCACCAAAATTAGACAATAGAAAACTGGAAAAATGCTGCCTAGTGATGCTATGTCACAAAGCTCAAATCATCTCAAATTGGTTTCTTGAACATGGCAAAGAGTTTACTGTATTCAAATGGCCTCCACAGTCACCAGATCTCAAAGCAATAGAGCACCTTTGGGATGTGGTGGAACAGGAGATTCACATCATGGATGTGCAGCCAGCCAGTCTATGGACCAAAATCTCTGAGGAATGTTTCCAGCACCTTGTTGAATCTATGCCATGAAGAATTAAGGCCGTTCTGAAGGCAAAAGGGGGTCCAACCCCTAGCAAGTTGAACCTAATAAAGTATTCTGTGAGTCTATATTTAACTCTGTTCTAAGATGTGGAGTAAGATGTCTTCATTAAATCATTTTTCCAATAAGAAAGATACTAGTGCAGGAGGTTCTCTGGAATTTCAGAGTCAGGAGTGATGTATGGCCTGGAATAAAGCTCCTCATAGTTATAATACATGTCTGCAGGGACCAGCTTCTTTTATTTGCCCCCTCCTCCTTCAATGCATCCTTACATCCTATAATGGAGAAAACACATTAAAGCTGTATTTAGTCACAAATGAATTTAGGAAATTGTGCATTTCCCTCAAAATGGCATATACAAAGCAGAAAATCCCAAGGTAATTTAGTTCCCAATTTTGTCAGCTAAACACTATCTTTCAGGGAAAAAAAAAAGAATTAAATAAAAAAATTAATTAATTAAAATTAAAATTACCTGTCATTTCAATGAATTGTCAATTAACTGATTCAAATAATGTCAGACACTTGTCAAAATCACTAAATGGCTTGTTAAAGCACTAAGCTTTTTTCACTGGAAAAAGAGCTTTAAATGTATTAATTCAAGTTTAATAACAGGATAATAAATGGATGTGAACAAAATGTTTTCATTGGTTAAGGTTTTTAATGGGAAATGGCCCAACAATTAAAATCATCCACTGTATTTTTTTTTTATTCATTCATTCATTTACTTATCTACTTAAGAAAACTGAGCCAATTTAAGGAATAGAGAGGTAATTTTCTTACCCAAAGTCATAATTATTTCCCAGCTTGCCTTGTTTTTTAATATAAAGTCTTATCTTGAACACAGCCTTTCTTATCATAAAGTGACACCTAGCAACCTCAAATTTTAGGACACAAAACAATCACAGCCACTTGCTGCTGGTTATTGCTAACTGGATTTTGCAGGAGTTTTTCAGATAAAAGGAAGCTGATTCTGGTCAAACAATCAGTTTTCAACAGATTTTGGAAGTCATGATACTTCTGTGCTACAGCTGTGGCCACAGCAGCAGCAGCTGGACAGTGGAGGTTTGTAAGATCATCTGGCATCTCCAATTAGATTTTGGAACTTGGTTTTGGAGCTTTTGGTCAGGAATTTATAACTTTGATACAGTTATATTAAAGTTGTGCAGCCTTGTTCAGTGTTGGCAGGCAGGAGGGACATTAGACAAGACTGCTTGTGTTTGGTTACAGGTGTACAGAAAATGACACCCTTTAAAAGTGAAACATATATTTTTAAGGTGCAGTGGGAAAAAAAAATACCTTTTAGTTTTGTGCTGAGGTACTGCATTTAGGTTTTTGGTGTGTTCAATATGTAATTATTTATAATTTGTCAAAATATAATTATTTACAAGTTCAACAACAATTGCATCTCCAAGAACTTTGCATAATGACACCAAATGTATGTGTATATATATGTATATAACTGATTTTAGGTGTCAGCTATAATAATTATAACTGACAACAGTCAGTCTTCAAAGAATGGAACTGATTTTGTTTACTTTTCTAAATTTTTCCAAACAGAGGTGTGGTAACAAAGTCAAATAAAGAGTAAAATAACTCACTGTGAAATTTTGATTATCAAGTCAATCCAGATTGTAAAAATAAAACAACCAACATACCAAAAAGGAAATTAACAGAGTAAAATCCTATCAGCCATGAGCAACAATATCCTAGATAACAAACAACATATAACAGATGTGTGAGGACCATGACCCGTTTCTGACATTTTGGAATATTTATTCTATATTCTCTTCTCTTGTACAAATATTTTACTTTAAGGAATGTGTGCAAAATTACAGTTATGCAAAATGGGTTATCAAATCTGTATAAACTTCCCATCACTTCAGTAACTCAAGTATCAGCAGTTTCAGTGAAAGTGCTTCTAAAAAACACTCTATCCTCTATCTTTTTTTAAAACATGTACTCAGTTTAATTTTTGTATATACATATATATACTCTGTTCAAAATAAGACCGTCACATTTTTTACCGTTGATTAATTTTATTTTTCTCACAAAGTTCTGGCAGCTTGCAATACAACATTTAACACTTTACAGACACATAAAACTGTGCTGGTGCATTTTATCTCTGTATATACACAAATCCATGATCACATTACAGCGTATTTGTTCATTCATGTGCGTACAAGCTGCTGAGGACAACATGCGGGATTAGTCCGTGGGTCTGCGCTGGGTTTGCAAAGTTGCATCACTGTACAGTTCAGGGTTTAGTGATGTGAACTTCGCTAGTGCCGCTGCCATTTGTGGTTGTGGTGATGATGTACTGCGTGGTCGCTTGCTGACTCGTCGGTTGCTGCTCCAGATGTTCAGTGTGGGTCTGGGTTGTGCTCTGAGGAACAGTCTGTTTTGTCTCAAGCTCAGTCTGACCTTCAGAGATCACGTAGTGTGTCTGAAGGGATGACAACATTTTCAGTTACACAATAAGCTTATGTCTTTTTTTTTTTTTTCCTTACTGTCCAGGATGTACTCAGAGGCACTGTAGGTCTCAAGCTTTGGGATCTTATTTTTTTAGGTATATTCACAAAATCCAGCTGTTAAATGTAAATTGTGGGGCATAACTCTTTTTTAAATATTCACATTTTTAGTCCGGTACAGTACAGAGCACTGTACAAACATAGGTGAAAAAACTGTGCTAGCAGTGCAGAACTTTTTTTCATCTAATAGGTATCAGAAAGCTCACCGTTTTCACCTGGTTGCTGCTGACTCCGGATACAGGAGTGCTAGCCTCAGCTATCACATACTGTGCATGAGGTAGTGCCATCATCTGGATCTCAGATGCTGGAAGAGTAAGAAGGTAATGTATAATTCTGACTGGTAATCATATAGTACAGAAGCATCAAAACATATGGCCTGACTGGGTATGGGAGTGGTTTCACACTTACAGTAGCCTCGGTAGTTCCAGTTGCCGGGTATGTAAGCATGCTGCACTGTCCCTTGCTGCTGGGTGCTGCTTGCCTGGAGGGTGTGGCTCTGGGCTAAGGTGACGGGAGTCAGCTGGGCAGGGCTCAGCTCCTGACTAGTCTGCTGGGAGGTGGGGCTTAGAGGCTGACCAGTAACCTGAAAGAGGGAGAAGCAATTCAAGATTAATATTTTGGGGCTTGCAGGGTTTTAATCAGCATGCAGAAAGAAATCTCTGACTTCCCTAATATGCTGAAGTTTCAAAACAACACATGACATAAATTACTTATTTGTTATTAATTAGTCCTCATACACATCAACTTCTTACTCTTCCTCAAAGGTATCCCCAGAGTCAGTGTGGATTTACCTGGGTGGCACCCTGTCCAGTGCCCGAGGGCTCAGTAACCTGAATGTGTTGCACCTGGATGGGGTGCTGACTGTAGCCATGAGGGTCATGTAGCTGGTTCACATCTACTGTTGGGTGCTGGGAATGTGGGGAGGACGCCTGGGAAACACAGAGCAAAATATTCCTGATACATAAAAAACACAAACTAGCTATGGCTACAAGTCCTATATACATGGCATCGGCTGTATCTTGTTCAAGTGCAGCAATGTTAACTGTATAGATTAGTTCTTTAATCTTACCGGAGCTACCTGGACCACCTGCAGCTGAATGTGTTGCGGCTGGGACAGGCTACCTCCTGCCTGAGAGACAGGGATGTACTGGATCCTCTGGTAATCTCCCTGTGCTGTTCTGTAGTCTGTGGTTAGTGTTTGAGAAAGCTCTGTCATGGCCTGGGTCAGCAGATCTGTGGTCTGTGAAGAAAAATAAATCATACATTTAATCTCATAATATTTGCTATATATTAGTCAAAGTTTCATTTATCCATGTAAGGCACTGTTCTTCTTAATTCTTGTTTTTTGCTTCTTCTTTTCTTACCACTACAGCCTCAGCTGTGGTACCATCTGCACTGATGACTGCAGGAGCACTACTGATCACAGCTGTAGTCAAAGGAGTCGGGATGGTGTTGGTCAGCTGAGCAAACTCTGGATGCTTTTTCCTGATGTGTTGTACCATCTTAGTCTAAGAAACAAATACATTTTATTGTGATTATGAGAAACAACCACAATGATGACATATAACTGTCTGATAAAACTTCCCTTACCTTGCTGCTGTACTGCTTGGAGCAGTGTGGACAGCACACTGGTGCAGTAGCAATGGTACCAGTCAGCTGTGTGTGTGTGCTCAACATGGGGTCTGGCTCACCGGGAGCAGCTGGGCGTAACTTACGAATACTGGGAGGCAACTCTGCCCCTGGATGGTTTTTCAGTATGTGAGCTTTTCTCTTACTGGCACTCTTGTACACCTGCAGAGATCAGTTCATTAAATCAATTTAGGTCCCTTTCACACTGGAAAAAATTGACTAACACTTACTAATGTCTGGCTTTTGTCTTCAGTGGAAAAGGGTACAACTGGCATTTATTCTCAGTTAACCAGGGGTATTTATCAACTCCAGCTCCGTGCTCCAGCTCAGCAGTGGTGGAAACATGACACCTCAGTGGACACACAAATTTCTCCCCCTTTTCTGACATAATGCTATGAAGTTTTTGCCATCCTTGGCAACTTCTGAAAGTCTTTGTTCTCTCAGTCCATTCATCTCTGCCCAAAAATATTTAGACCTGTAACCACTGTTACATCAGACAAATCAGAAATGAAAACTCTACTGGCAGTGAGAGCGGAGTCAATCGTCTTTCTTTAGCAGGTTTACCGTTTTTTAAGAAGCCTTCAAATATATGCTATTTTTTGGTTTAAAAACTGTATTTATGTCAAACTGAAAGTTGCTTTCCTGCCATTAAAAACAAACTTTGAGATGAGATGCGACTCTTGCCCTATCACAGCTGAGACAGGCTGCAGGCCTTCCACAACCCAAAGTTGGATAAACAATTAACAAAATGGTTGGATGGACAATGGACTGCACTTTAAAATAAACAAATCAGTCCACCCCAAAACTCCCTGTGGGCATAATGGGGGGATGAACAAACCTTGTCACAATACTGGCAGAAGTAGTCCCTGTTGGGCTTGATAATTGGCAGCGTTAGCTCAGGCACATCATCAATACGCATCTCTGGATGACGCTTGGACAAATGATTAACCTGTAACCAGAAGAATAAGAGTCAAATGTACTGGAATTCAATAACAAGTTCAAATCTGTCTTGTTATTGCTGCTCACCAGCATTCCTCTGCGTCTGAATCCCATCATGCACACTCTGCATTTGAACATGAAGCTCTCAAAGTCGGTGGTGGGGACCTTTAGTTTGAGGGTTTTGGAGCGGTGGATCCGGTCAGCCTTCTTGGCCTCTCTATCAGGATTGTGCATACGCTGCATGTGCTCCCGCAGCTTATCTTTTCTCTTAATATCACAAGAAAATGTCAGATTAGAACTCACATATCTATAAACTAATTTTAAAAGTGTTATCTCTCAATGCTGTTCCTGTTTATGTTACCTTGAATTGTTTGCCACATGTTGAGCACAGGAAGTCCTTGCGGTCAGAGTGGCGCAACATGTGCAAACGCAGTTTGTCCGGTCGGCAGAACGCCTTTTCACAGTCTGGGCACTGGAAATTCTTCTCCGAATGGAAGCAGCGGATGTGCTTCTTTACCTAAAGAAAGGAATATTTTGTCTGGAACTGAAAATATAAAGTATATACTGTGTATACACTTTAAACTTCATAACAACATTAGATGTTTTGGTCACAGGAACATCAGTTGCTTGGAGCTGGGCTTGTAGTTTTAACCTTGACCGTGTTAAAAAAAAATTATATTCTTCTTTGTTTTCTCAAAAAATAAGCTGACTATAAGGCTGAAGAGGGTACTAACAGAAAAAAATAGTCAGCTTCAAATCCATTTATTTAGAGCCACTTCTAAGGAGATTTTTAAAAAAAAAATTCCAGCCCATTTTAGATAATTCATCTTAATACACACCTACTTTGTTTTATTCTATGGAGAACCACAGGCATGCAATTAGATATGAGGCAAGATCAAAATATTTGGTGACTGTGTCTATGAAACCAAAAGCTATACCTGATTTAAATTTGGCTGCAATTCCCTTAAAGATCTACTCCTTGTGCAGCAATACCCCGCTTTCAGTGCTCCACTCCCTGGAAGTCTCTTGCAGCTTGCACCAAGGACAAATGGACAAATTCACAGAATGGTGCAAACAAGAAATTGTATCAAACTGACCCAACCTTCATGTCAACGACCATCCAAGCCCAAAATGGGCTCAGGTAAGGAGTGTGACCGGAGCATGCTCATTAGTTTCTTTGACATTCACAAGCTTGTGCCCCCTGAATTAATTCTGTAGGGTCATACTATGAACATAGACTTAGACTGTGACTTTAGACTTTAGACACAGACTGTAACCTCCAGAGGTATCTGAGGGAGAAACAACCAGGTGCAAACAACCTGTGGCGCATGCCACTGGTGGGCACTCAGCGCAATGAGGTTTTCTTCCTACAGGGTCTTTTTCTTCTTCTTCTTCCTCAAAACAAAATTCAAGTAAGCAGTCAGATTGGGACTTCCAGGGAGCAGGTCGCTAGGAACTGTGTGGCTGCAGAAGGATAAGATCTTGAAGAGGATAAACAGCCAAACTTATAGCAGGTGGAGTCTCTGAACTTTTTCATCTCACCTTGTATGACAAAAGACCTTCAATTTCAACATATTTAAATAAGAACAGACCAATGTTTCAGGTATAAGGATACACGCACAGTACAATGTCACAACTGTCCAACTGTTGGTCAGCTAAACAGCTAAGAGATCATTGAGAATTCACTTCCTGTCTTTTAGCTCTTTTAAAATCACAGTTTTAACTAACCTGGATGAAGTCAGTAAATGTCTTCTTGCAGGTAGGACAAGTAAAGCAGCCTTCCACAGCATGCACCCCTACGTGGTCTTTAAGCAGATCCAGCCTTTCAAAAGTTTCTGGGCATAATAGACAAGAGTAGGAGCGATTCTCTGTGTGCACCAGGAGATGGTCCTCCAGGGCTGAGTCAGTCATGAAGCTCTTGCTGCAAATGTGGCAGGAAAAGGCGTAGGCATCCCGACCATGGACCCGCAGGTGCTGTTCCAGCTTGTCTTTGTCTCGGAAGGCCTTGCCACAGTGGGTGCATTTAAAAGGACGGAAACTCTTCCTGATGAAAAGGTGTTGCAGTGCTGCATTCTGAGATGCAAAGGAGAGAGAGATCTACTAGCAGAAACCCCAACAATGTTTTCTGAAATCAGCTGAGACACAGGAAGAGGCTGACAAATGCAGTGGAGTGTGCCAGAGGGGGACATCCTGAGAAAAACGTTAACACTATGGAAAATGACAAAAGGAGCCTTTGAACCTTTTGTTTTTGTGCCATCCCCCAGGTTCCACCTACCTGCACATCCATCTGTGAGGGAAGCACGCATTGAGGAAGAGAGACACACTGTTGTAAAGCAAAGCATGGCCACTATGACACTAAATAAACTAAATCAAAAAATGTTGCATTTAACCAGAAAGAAAGTCTCCACTTTTACCCGTATTCTCTTGGCGCGACGTATGTCCTGTGATGTGAGATGAGCATCTGATTGGACGTTCTGTGCCGGATCCTCTTTTAGTGGAACAGGAAGGTCTGTAGTGGGGGGCGGTGCTACTGACTCTGGGACAGGTTCCCCAGCAGGAGATATAAGCGGACTCTCTGCCTCAGTCCCTGTCTCCCCGTCTGGCTCCATTTCCACCACCTTGAGCCCATTCTGAGCTCCCTCTGCACGGTCTTCCACTGACTTCTCCGTAAATTCCAGCATTTCCTAATTAAAAAGGTAAAGGGCATATTGTCATTTAGTCTTGTGTTTCTCATATAATTTTTCTGTTCAAAATTTTTCACAAATCTCGTGATATGTTTTAAAGTTAATATTTTTCGTTCTTTTACTTTACTGTCAGACAAATGTACAAATAATTTTTGTCTCATCAAATTAGCATTTAATGCACTGGGATTGCAAATAACTGTTTCATAATAGCTTAATCTGTCAATTAACTTTTCAAGGAATCACTTTGCCTATAAAATTACTGTTAAATCTCGTGTTACTTGATTAATCAATACAGCATTATACATTAATATTAATACAGCACGTATGAATGTGCCCCTTACTGTAGTCTTCTCCCCACTAGTGTCAACTGGTGGATCCAAACGTATAAATTTAGGCGGGCGTCCAGGTCTTCTTCCCGTCCCAAACCTCTTCCTGCCTCTTCCTCGGCCCCGGCCTCTGGATCTGAGCGATGAGAGTGACAATGAACAAGTCGTCTGGGTTGAATGAGGCAAAAATAAAAAGGGACAATATGAACAATATGAACTGAGGTGACAAAAAATTGTTTTACCTTGTAACAGAGTTTAATTTGTCATCATGCATATTGAGATGTTGTTGCAGCTGTTCAGAGCTCACAAAGCGGCGGTTACACTCATAACAAGGCCAGTTCTTCTCCTGCTCCCGGAGCACTGCAGAAACAGCAGAAAGTGAGGAACAGAAGGAACCACGACAACACTCACTACTTTTGTAAGAGTTTTAACGGGACACTTCCTACTAAAATCAGCAGAGCTGAGGCATGGTGTTGATATTAAGAAAACTAAGGATGGAGTGCCGAGACTCACCTTTTCTCTCTTCTTCTGTAACATCATGAATCTTTTGATTTACAAACTCTGCATATGATGCTGCATACCACACCTGGAAACAGAAAATGGAGTGATTCACTCTCCTGTTAGTTCTGGTTTGTGGCCTCCACCTCTTAAAATGGCTATCAAGTTTCTAGATGTTTCATTAAACTAAAATGAACTAATTCTGCACTGCACAGCACTGACCTTTAGCTCTTGCTTTGGTTGGATATTCTTGATGGTTGTGTAAAATATGTCTGAGCCATACTGATAAGCCACCAAGTTCTGCTCCAGATGATTCTGCGCAGGTCTCACAAACATCATCCAGTTGCAGCTGTCCTCATCAGAAAGGTCCAACCACATGTCATCAGACTTCTCTCCATCTTTCTCTGCATCCAGCAGACACACCTAAGACAAAAAATAGATCACCAGTCCAGTTTAAATCCCTGCAAGGGAGCAGTCTTTATACACATAAAAACTTCTTACCATCCTATTTCTTCTCAGAATTTTCATTTACAATTTTTTTCTTCTTCTTTTCTTCAATAGAACAGTGCAATAAAAAGGAGAGTGCTGTGCAGTGATTACTTACTTTCAAGTGAATGTAGTGGTCCTGCAGTTCACTCTGTGGAACCAGCGGCCCTTCCACAGGACCAAACTGTGTGCGCTTTGGGATGCGTCTCTTAGAGAACACCCCGCCCAGGAAGCGGTCGATGTAGAGGACCAGAGGCAGACTGGCTCTTGCCTTGGACATCACCGGCCGGTTGGGGATGGGGTGCAGAGGACCGTGCTTCAGACAGACTGAGGAGTTTGCCATATTACACTCCTCGCACCCTGGCAGGCCACAAAAAGGACAAATTGATGAAGCAGAACCACCACAACAGATATAAAAATTCTAACTGAAAACCTATTAAGAAAACACTTTCCCTAAAATGCGAAAAGGAAGACGGATGCATTTTGACAACCTGTACAAAAAGGAATAACCATAACATCTGTGACTTTTGTTAAAAAGACTTTACTCACAGAGGTTGTGTGGATTAAATGATTGAGGCTGACGTGGCTCCCAGTCGTCTATCTCAGAGTCTTCATCCTCATCTTCATCAGAATCCTCTGTAGAGTCTGTGGCCCCAAGAGGACTAGTGGGGGGGTCAGCGATGTCACCCATGGAAGTGAGTGAGTTGGACACAGACAGCTGCTCCTGTGTGTGTGAGGATTTCAAGGGAGTGCAACAAGATTGTGGTATATTTTTTACACAGCTAGTTAAAATGGATTATAGGCTTTGAAACATGTAAAAACGAATCACGTGGTTGTGGTTTTAAAGTCAAGAAACATTTATTTACGCTCCTTCTAAGGGACTGATGCTGGCATTAAAATGTTAACTAGTGATATTTCTGGGAATGTTTTTTGTAGATAATCGATAATATGCCATTATTTATGCAATGCAAACATGTCAATGTAGATATAAGAAAGACTGCATGCACCTAGTTAGAGCAATGACTGGTGATGGAATTACAAAATAATGTTTTTGCTTGAATTTGTCAGTTGGAAAATGGGGCATATCATTGTGTAACAACATCACAAAACAGTTTGTGCTTGTGTTTCCCCACTTTGTGCCAGAATGGGTGTTAAAAGCGAAAGCAGACAAGGGCTATTTACTTGTTTGGATATCTAAACAGCTGCACACAAACAATGCGTCCTCACCTGGGAAACTGGCTCCAGGATAGCTTGTGGAGCATCTGCTACATTACTGAGAACATGCAGATTGGCTGCATTCATGTTCTGCCCGCCAGGCAATAGAACTGTGACCTATAAATGACATTTAGTTGCTTAATGGTTCTGTAAAAACAATGTGCCACACAGAGAGCAAGTAATGTGACAATACTTGATAAACTCACCTGTTGAGTTGTACCATCCTGCTGAATGTAAGCCACTTGTGGCTGATCAGAAAATACAGTCTGAAAGAATGTTTTTAAAACAATGTGGTGAGCATGTATACTTTGCAGTGAATAAAGTCGTCAGCACATGCAATTAACAATGTGAAACGTTTAATGCTGCATAACAGCAGAAAGAAACAGACACATTTCAGCTGTAACACAAAAGTGTGACACACTTAATTGAGATCCAGAGTTTAAAAAAAAAAATCTTTTTTTTTGGCACTTTTTTTAACACTGGGCCTAGGTTTACAGGCCCTAGTTCATCCACTGTCTGAAACCATCTGTTTTAGGCCCAGAACCCCTCCTTTTAATCCAACTTTCTTTAAAAGTTTAAACAGCAGGTAGGTAGGACTTCTGTCCTCGCAGCCAAAGCTGTGTGTCTGTGATAACCATATTAGGAATATCCACCCAAACTGACATCACACAGCCAAGAACAGAAAAAAAGTGTCTGAATCTGAGCATTTAGAGCTTTTGGCTCACATGGATTACTTGCACATAAGCTGACCTCCTTATTTGAAACCTTGGCTAAGCTAGATTGGTAATGAAAAAGTTGCTGCAGCATTCACATAACAAGCATCACTGACAAGGATGCTGACTTTGGAGCGGATGAGCCTATGTAGGTCAGACTTTGGGAAGTACCCCTCCTGTTTCTGTGGCACTAAAAAGAGGTCATTCATCAGCTTGTGCAGCTACACTATAACTATGGACAAAAGTATTACCTGTTCATCTCTGAATTCAGACTTTTCAGTCCCATTGCCACAGGTGTATAAAATCAAGCATCCAGTCTGCCTTTACAAACATTTGTGAAAGAATGGGTCATTCTAAAGAGCTCAGTGAATTCAAGTGTGGTACTGTAATAGGATGTCACCGTTGCAACAAGTCAGTTTACAAAATTTCTTCCCTCCTAGGTATTCCACGATCAGCTGTAAGTGGCATTTAGGAACCAGAGCAACTCAGCCACAAAGCGGCAGACCATGTAAAGTTACAGAGTGGGGTCACCGAGTGCTGAGGCGTATAGTGCGTCCGCCAAACTCTGCTGATTTAATAACTGGAGAGTTCAAAACCTCCTCTGACATTAACATAAGCACAAAAACTACTACTTTTGTCCATATGATGTAGTTTTAAAGCATGACCTCACTCGAAAACTGGAAAAATAAATTGAAGTGTGTTGAAGACATTGAGTGCTCACAATCCACTGCCCTATGGTAAGTTAATTGATCCACTTCTGCACCTAGAGATAATGTCTCTCCTGTTTGTCTCATGCTTTGCCTCTGCAATCAAAGATGGATTTTATTGCACTTCTATAAATGTGGCTAAATTTCTCTATGGGCATACTATCCATGTATGTTCGGAATTATGCATACCAGTTCATGATGAGGTTTAAAAGGGCTTGTTTAACCTTAAATTTGTTTTGTAGCCTGTAAAGGTGACCCAGTGTATAGGTTTATAAATCATAGGATTGACTCTTGTAGTACTCTCTTAAATGTAAATTTAAAGGGTCTTGCTGTGCATTTTAGGTTATAACCTCTGTTTTGTGGACATAGTGTGTGTGAGTGCAAGTGTAGTTGCACATAAGTGACAGTATGAATGCACTCTCTCTTTTGTATTTTTGTTTTTATTTTTATTTTTTTAATTGAATAGCAAAGTGACTTGAGCCAAATGCATCCCTGTCACAGCTGGTTGTCCAACCAGTTCATATACTCTGGCCCTATCAGGGCATGTTGTTCTACTTACAAATGGCATCTTCATGACTAAAATGTCAGATAAAAATATCTCTTCTCTGAATAAGATCCCATCTTACCTGAGTGCCATCTGCAGGGTGTATGTAGACCAGTGTGTGCTCTGCAGACTCTACTGAGGTATAAGAGTTTCCATCTGCTGCATAAACAACCTGCTGCTGTCCCCTGTCCGCCTGATCTCCACTGTACACTATCTGGGCCACAGTACTGCCTTCGAAATGCACCTGTAACATGTATACACATAACACAAAAGCTTTGAACCATCTGAAGGATTATTACATCTGTCTTTGTGGTTATGGAACATTTACTCTGATGCGTCCACTCTTTTCTATCCATCAAACCTATAAAAGTGGATGGTGAATTTAGGATTTAACAGCCACTAGCGCCAGCTGACAGAAGTGAGTGTGTACAAAAGACAAATTTTTAACATGCTTAAATTATTATCATTAAACATGTTGCATTTTTTCAATGCCTATGACACTACTGTAGCAGTTTAGACAAGTCAAACAAGACACTGGACCTGTGTGCCGTTGCTTGAGTCATTGTTAACAGTCTGACTCCACACTGCTGAGGGTTCCTGCTTGGTCTCCATGGCAGCAGGTGCCAGGCCTTTCACCAATCACGTCAATGATAACTTCACTCCCTTAGACAACCAGGGACACCTGCAATGCACAGAGATAAGCGGATTTATGTCAGTTTAATTATAATAACCCAACACAATGATAAAATGAGATAATAGCTCATACTGATTTGTGGTTTGGGATTTTAAAATGAGTCTGAGACTCTCAGGTCATAGGTGGTTTGATGTATCAAATCATGGAGTAATATCAACATTTTGCACCTTCTTCTGTAGAAATGTCAATATTCTTTGGGAAATTTATGAGTGGATGCCTCTACCGTCAGACCTTCATGTTTATCATGTTATATACTGGACTTGTCTTTGTATTGGAAGCTGTGAAGCTGCAACAGGAAGGCACTGCAGCAGCCACCTCTGAGCTACATGGTACTTAATTCAACCCCACATGCCATTTGAAGCAGAAATTTGGGATCTCTAGACACAGTTTCGCTCGGCTGACAGGACATGCAAGCCAAAATAAAGCAGCATGTCTCTTCGTGCTCAGAGCGGACACACAGGACTCTCAGCGGGGGTACGAGGGAAAAGGCGGTTTGCCGGCGAGGCCGCCCGGAAAACGGCGTCTAAATACAACCGCACGTCGGCACAAAAACCACGGTGAAACATCACGACTCTGTAAACTCATTCTGAAATCTAGTTGGTATAATCAATTTTAGATTCAATTCCCCCCTATTTTAACCCCGCAGGTTCTCAGTCCCAACTGGACCATACCACAAAAACCAGCGCTGTAGAAACCCGGGCATATACTGCACCGCAACACTATCATATAGTCCCAATGTAAGGCCGCACTTTGAGACAAACATAACTTCTCAGGCTGAATGACATGGGCCGCATTTTCCAATTTTTAACAACAGTGGTTTTGAAGCGCTAAAGGCCCGAATCATTTGGGTAGACCCACCCGTCCCCCATTTCTAGTTGAGTCCAGCCCTTCAAGTCTACTGTGAACAAGGAAGAACAGGCTCCATTTTGGGTGGGACTAACAACAACAGCTACATCCGAAGAGACCTACAGAAAAAAAAATATATTTTCTACCGATTTAGCCAATCTTAAACAACGCGCACATTTAATGTACAGTGACAGAGAGATTACGGAACAGTCGAGCTACAGAACGGGTCGTTAATCAGTCCCGGGTTTTCTTTAATTTTCTGGAAAACGTACAAGTTGTTCTTACCTCAGAATGGTAGCTGCAGAGATGGCCGCATTGCATATATTAACATAATCTGCCTGGCAACACGCAGGAGCGTGGCTTCTGATTGGCAGTTATTTACTTTTCAACAAAAGTAATTGTATGATAGTTTAAGACGTTATTTTAACAAAGCATTCTCTTAGTTCGGCGGACTTGTATAATATGTTAAAACAGACAGTGATGTTATCGCCAGAGTTTCTTTAATGGTAGAACATTTCTGATTTAGCAGTTAAATTACAGCCAATCAAAAAAAATTATACCCTGTGGTCGTCCAATTGAGTGTAACCTTTTGTACATAGAGGTGATTGCAAATCAAATAGTATACCTCTTTCTACGTTCTGGCAACATTTTATCACAGGCATATTTAGCGCATGCTGCTAAATCTCTTATTTCTACATAAGAATTTTGTTTATGTTAAAGGGTGGAGTTTAGAGACGACGTTTAGCCGAAATTTAATTTCGGTTTCCCCTAGCGGTCATAGAAAGGAAAAGCAACATGAGTTTGAACCGCAATATAGATTTACTTCCGGTATAAATTTTCAAAATAAAGTCAGCAAACAGAGCCAATCTGGCCAAAACAGTAACAGTATAAACGTGTAAAATGTATGGTTTTGTAATTCCACATTTTTCAATAGCATCAGTAATGGTGCTAATTGTTAGTATTTAGTTTCAGGCAATTGTATTACTTCCTTTCCGGCTGCTAATTGTCTCCGTTTATTTTGAAGGTGAACAATAATAAGATTGTTGCCTTTCTTGCACTGATGTTGCTTTCGTGCATTTAATGCTAATTCGTCAGTGTGGCCACCAGAGGGAGACAAACACTCCTGATTGTACAAGCCTGGCAGAGGGTTTTCATCAACAAAATTCAGCTAGAAGTTATTTTAAAAGATTAGAAAACAACTAGCCATAAGTACAGAAACAACTAAATAAGAAGCCTATCTATGAAATCAATGCAAAAACATATTGGCATAAACAAGTCCTGTAATCAAAAGACTATCCCTTTCTTTTTTTTCCTTTTTTTACATAGAATTTGAATTTTCAAGTGGATTTAAAGATTTATTCCAATGTGATACTAAGTGATACTGGGTTTGCAGTCATTAAAGTTTGCCACCCTCAAGAAGTTAAGCTATAGTGGTTGCATTGTTTGACTGATGTAAAAAGTAGGCCAACCATCACCTCTACCAAATGCAACTGTGCAATCATTAATGCAGCACTGGTAACAGTAAAGTAAGCCTTCAAATTTGTTAGAAAGCCTATGCTGTTAACTGTATGATAAAATAAAGGCCAGCAATTTGATAGTCAACAATGGTTCCAGAAAATTCAGATCCATTCACTTTTTTGGCACTTTAACATGTCACAATTGATTTGATGCAGGAAATTGTCATTCTTGCTCTTCAGTCTATTCCCAATCACCCATCAGGACTGAGTGAAAACATGTATGTCAGGCAATAGACATAGTTTTTTTTTGTTTGTTTTTTTTGGGGGGGGGGGGGGGGGGACTGTTT
>VUQI01019499.1:0-23857 GCA_015106735.1 Paratilapia polleni | reverse complement strand
TTTTTTTTTTATTTAGTTTTGTTTTTTGTTTTTTTTTTTTTTTTTTTTTTTTTTTTTTTTTTTTTTGGGGGGGGGGGGGGGGTAGACATGCATTTAGGTGTATACTGTGTGTGTATAAAACTATTCAGAGAGCTTTGAGTGTTTGAACACAGGAGCCTCCATAATTGTGAAATGCAAGAAGTTTGGAAGGATCTGGGCTCTTCCTTCAGATAACAGATTGGGACAAGCGAGTAACGCAGCAAGATTGTCTAAATTCTGCTTGTCAGGGATGTTACCAAGGACACAATGGTTCCTCTTACAGAGCTTAATGAGTTCTCTGCAGAGAGGTGAGAATCTACCAAAAGTGCAAATATTAAGCCTTTGCCTTTGTGGTGGAGCAGCTACACAGAATTGACTGTAAAAGACACATGAAAACCCTGCTTTGAGTGTTTTGAAGAGCATTTAAAAGACTCTTAATATTGAGGAAAAAGTCTCATGCCTGTTCAGAACAACAGTTGTAAGCACTTGTCTGCCCACGGTACAGCATGCTGTTTGAAGCATTATGCTGTAGGGGTGCTTTGCAGCACAGGGACAGAGAGACTAAACAGACCTGAGAGAAGGAAAAATGCAGTCAAATACAGAGAGGTCCATGAATAAAACCTGCCTCAGAGTGCGTGTGACCCGAAACTTGATGCAGTGATTTCTCTTCCAGCACGGAAATGATCTGAAGCAAACAACTAAGACGGTGCTGAAGTGACTTAAGGATAAGTCTCTGACTGTCCTCAAGTGATTCAGCCAAAACCCAGACTTAAACTCCACAGAATATCTGGTCAGACCTGAAGATGCTCCCTATGGAGCTTGAGAGAATTTGCCAGGAAGAATGAGATGAACTAGCTAAATCCTGCTGTGCAAATCTTGTAGAGACTTACACAGGAAGCTGTAATGGCTGCAATACTGGCTTCTACTGTATCGCCGTCTGATTATATTTGACATTAAGTCCACAACACAAACCCACTAGATCTCACTGAGTGAATATAGTGCCAATATGACGACTAAATACTTACCTGAGAAAATCTGACAGCTCTCTGTGGGTTTGGTTATGTCATATTGAAACAATTCCTTATACCTCGCATATATAATGATTCAAGTCAGGTTTGATTTTGGAAATTCCAAATAAAAAAATCTCTGTTTGTTTAGAATAAATGTACAGCTACAAAGCCTCTGTTGGGAGAAAAGCACTGAATACCCTCAGATAAATAAATGAATTAATAATGTGTGCTGCATTCCAGTCTACTTGTTTTGTATAGTCAAAGCAAAGTCTTTCTTAAATAAATAATAAATAAAAAAAAAACAAAGTCAACTTATAATTTGCTGCATTCTCACTGGACTATATTACCTGGGGACCCAAAACAATATTAATTCTCTGCTCTGTTTTTTTCTGGATACATTTTTACTCAGGTATCTGGGGATCAAACTGACACATACCAAAATTAATCTAAACATATGCAAATTAAAATTGCTCTGACACGTCTAACGAATGATGTTATAAAAATTAATAACCAATCTGTGCATGCTGCCTGGAGCAAAAATCAAATTTACATGATGTTTTTTTTTTTTTCAATAAGCCATCAGAGAGAAATAGAACTGACACTCTAGCAAGACAAAATCAAATCACAAAAGGCCAGAGCTGTGTATGTGTGTGTGTGTGTTTATAATTATCCTATTTAAACAACCAACTGAACAAAGCAAATTGAATCTTCTATGACGTTGTCTTCAAAACTGAAGGATGTTCAGATCATTTGCAGTCCGATAAAAATGTTCAGTGTCTATCCAGAACATCTTTGTTTATATACTATAAACATGACTAATTTTGTGAAAAGTGCTTTTCCCTGAATGCAGTCTTCTTAACTAAAAACCAGAATAAGCAAGTTTTGCCATATGGAGTGTTGTGGAAAGACAGAGGTGGACAAAAGGAACCTGAAAGCTTCTTCAGTGCTTTCAGGTGGAGCTTCTCCAGAGACAGGACATCCAGACCTCTACATGCATTAGACTGCTTATTTATTTATTTATTTAAGTATTAAATATGGAGCTGAATACTTCCATAACTGGCAACCTTTGCTGTTCTGACATGCCGTTCCTTGAGCCAAGTACTACACACAGGTTTAATTTACGGATTAAAGTAACTTGAATAAAACATATGAAATGAATCGCAGTGACATAAAATGAGCATTTGTACTTCACAAGTGTTGGTATTGCGCTTAAGTATAAGTACTTTTTCTCTTCTCTTTCCCCTCTCCCAGCCGGTTGTGGCAGATGGTTGCCCCTCCTTGAGCCTGCTTCTGTTGGTGGTCTCTTCCTGTTAAAAGGAAGTTCTTCCTCCCCACCGTTGCCAAGTGCTCACTCGTAGGGGATCATCTGATTGTTGGGGTTTTCTCTCTAATATCGTAGTCTTTACCTCATATTATAAAGTGCCTTGAGGTAACTGTTGTAGTGATTTGGAGCTGTATAAAAAAAAAGTTACACTGAATTGAGTTGAATGAATACGTATACCTATATTTTCAGAGCTTAAGATTGTTCTCCACCACATTTATCTGACAGATACATGTTCTCATTAGTGTGCTGTACATGCAAATCATAACATCTTATTTAATATAATTTATTTTATTCAGAAGAGACCACACAGTGCATTAAAAAATTAAGAACTACCTGTACCAGCTACAAAATTACATTTCTATTTTTAAATTAATACACAGTTAATATTAATAAGATTATGACACATACCCATTAGACAAAGGGCAATTAGATATCACATTGCATAGCAAGTCCTTTAACTGTTGCACCTTTATTTTGCTAATTCTTGTATTATTATAGTGTTGTATTGATTTTCTTTTAGTTAAGTATGTGAAAGCTTCTTCCACTGCTGTGCTAAAATTATAAAATCATTGGCACCACTGTGTACTTAAGTGTGTCAGAGTGAATCCTATTAACATGCTGAGTAAAAGTGTTACGGCACGTTACATTGAAATTAGTGTTCAGCAGTATATTATTAATTGTAATTGTACAGATTTCCTACTATTAAAGTAATGGGTTTTTTTTATTATTTTTTCACACTGTACATGCATTTTGTCTACTATGATACAGTCTGCAAGCATCATATTTTAAATATTGTACGCACAAGCAAATATGCTGACTCACAAAATATGTGAAAAGATGATGTCAAAACCGCTCTTTTTGAATCATTTTGTGATGCAGTTATAGTAATGCAGAAATGAAAAAGGTTCAGGTGGTATATAATGATGCATTCAGGATTCTGCTCAATCTTCCAAGATGAGTAAGTGCAAGCCAAGTGATTGTGAGTAGTAAAGTTCCTACATTTCAAGCTGTGCTCAGAGGTTTTATGTACAAATTAGCAGAGTTATTATAGTGTTGTATTTTCTAATTCGTTTTTATTTTCATTTTGTTGTGACTTTTTTGTTTTTAATTGTGTTTAGTTTCAGTTAGTTTCCAGACTGGCTTTTCTCCTTTCAGTTTTGTATTTATTGTTTGAAAATGTTTAGTTTTAGTTTAGTTTACTATTAGTTTCAGTGTTAGTTTTCAAGCATTCTTGTATTTAGAGCATATGCTGCATACAAAATTTAGTAAACTCAGTATAGCTGTTACAATAAAGACAGAAGTTTTTGAAAGTAGTTCACTCACAGCTTTGTAGAAATGCAGGGTCTCGATAAACACGTCCATCAAAGCCTCATCAGGCAAGTTGTGATAAATTTTTACCAAACTAACAAATACTAAAACTACGAATATTTCCTTTATATTTTTATCTTATTTTAGTTAGTTTTCCAAGTTCACAAATCATTTCAGTTAGTTTTCATTTCTTTCAAAGGTCTAGTTTTTATTTTTATTTTAGTTAACTAAAATGTTTTTTCACATCTAGTTTTAGTTAGTAGTAGTAGTAGTTAACTATAATAACCTTGCAAATTAGTAGTTATAAAATTGTAGTCATAATGGCTTTAAGTGAAACAAGATTTTCCTCTTGTTTCCTGAAACGTTGGAACAATAGATTATTTGTGTTTTTTCCTTCTGCTGAGGTGGAGTACACTGTCTGAAATAAAGTTTGTCTTTAAAGAGAAGAAAACCTTAACCCAAAAAATATCTATCTGAAGCTTACTAAAAATAAATATAGTGGAGTATATATCACAGTACTTTCTTCTAGTAAATAAAATCCTCCGATAAGTGCCTAAATAATGTGCGTCAGCTTTTGATTCTAATGTACTTTGTGTTTTGGGTGGATGGTGAGTGCGCGTTGGCCGCCTGATGGCGCAGTGCGCACTGCTCTGGATCAGACGAACCAGGGAAGGG
This sequence comes from Paratilapia polleni, assembly GCA_015106735.1. Lineage (NCBI taxonomy): Eukaryota > Metazoa > Chordata > Actinopteri > Cichliformes > Cichlidae > Paratilapia > Paratilapia polleni. The sequence continues at coordinate 19,522 of VUQI01019499.1, read as the reverse complement.
AGGAGGCAGCAGAGGCAGAGCAGCCGCGCCACAGATACACAATCCACATTTCCAGAGTAGAACGACACTCGGTCTCCCCCTCCAACATTTTCTCTCGAGCTCGGGTAACAAAACAAGCGAAGCAGGACTCGTCGCGTTCTTCGGGGACTGATCATCAGATTGTTCCCTGGACTTGGTTTGTTCTTTATTCTTACGGAGGTCACCTTACAGAAATAGCTCACAGGATAGAAGTTATTTACAGTAGCATAACCCGAGATCCTGGAAGATGGGTTCAGTCCCAGCGATATCTGTCCTTATTTTGGGCATTGTGGTTCCAGCGTTGGCCGGCTACATTGAGGTATGTGACATGAAATGTTTCGTGATTTATTGTGTGCCAGTTTAGCCTAAGATCCAGAGGCCAATGTGGTTGTTTCAAGCAAAAGCAGTCCTGTCCTCCCATGAGGTACTTATGGCTAAGCTTTGGTGATCTAACGAATACACTGTTTTACCCTGGCTGATGTGAAATTTACTGATAAACCCTTTACTCTACCACACAAAGATTCCCACAAGTAGCGGAATCAATTCAGTCAGCAACGAAAGGGTTTATGAAATTTATGTTACTGCTTTTTATATAGTTTCAAATGCTTCCCCGTGTGTTCATATATGTTAGAGCTACTTAAATATTAATCAGTTTACTTTCAGGTCATCCTTCACCTCATTCTGATGCACGGATTGCAGTTTGTTAGTGAGTTGAACAGTGTGAGGCTTGAATGTCCTGTAACGAGAATTATAGTAGGGTTTGCTGCAGAGATCAAACGAAAGACAATTGGTGCTTAGTCAGGCCTTTGGGGACACACAGGACCTCTGCACGGGATCACAAGCAGACATGCAGCCTGCTGTACACCATGTATGTATAGGCCATATTATAGAACAGGAAATCCTTTACCTATGCAGGCTATTTAAACTGTAGCTTGTCTTGTGTCAACAGGATGTCCATCTTTTATAGCAGACCTCAGTTCTTGCTCTATAGAGTTTTTAATAGGGTCGATAATACATTTAGAAACACTGAAATACCTCTCAGCAGTTGATTTGTCTGATCCAAATGGTCCAGTTGTTGGTCCTCATGTACAAGCACTCACACTCTCACATGTACACATTTACCTACATGATGTCCTATTTTCCTGCTAGCTCACCAGGAACTGTGATGCCTGCAGTGTTAGACATGTGTGTGTCACTGGATAACAATGCACCCATTTTCAGAGCAAACAGCCCCACCACTCTCCTCCCCCCTCAGAGGGTAAACACAAGTATTGCTGCTTACTGTTGAAGCAACCATGACAAAACATTTTAACGAGATATCTCCTCCCGGCATTGTTGTGTTTAGCAGGGAATGTTTCTCTCCCCTATATTTGCGACAAAAAAACCTCGGCCATTTTGAGGCAGTATTGGCTGGCATTGTGTGTGGGGAAATAATGGTTATTATGTCCCCAACAAAATCTATGCTGCTGCACTCTCTACAAAGACCTCTCCCCTCTACAATGATTGCCTCCTCAGTCAGCCTTTTTAACCACACGGACGTGCTGATCGATGCAGGACAGACTCTCCTGAGATGATTAATGGATGAAATCAATGAATTTTCCTGATCAGTCGCCCAGATTAAATTGAGAAATGTATGGAAGCTACTGTGCATCTTGACTGAAAGGCACATGTGGAGGATTCCTGTGGTTTAATCAGTGGCTGTCCTGGAGGACAGGGCATTTTTTCTTTGTTGGATTCTTGCAGTAAAACACTACATGTACTGAATATGGATATTCATATCCATTTTTGTACCTGCCTTCTTTGCATGCAAATACACTTTCTTCAAGAAAGAAGACTTGATATTAAACCAAAATCCAAATATACTGCTCTAGGGTGACAGAAATACAAATGCCTTAGAGTTAAAGAAATAAGACAACAAACTCCAAAGGGATAATTATTATTACAATAATTTATAAGGTCACACCTGTAATTAATTCAGGTGAAAGATTACCTATTCACAAAGGTCTGCTTTTTCTAAGAATCAAGTTGAACATTAAGGTGTCTCTAAACTGGCACTATAATGAAGTCAAGCTGTTTAGTCTTTTCCTACATAAATATCAGTTGTTTGCCTGGTGCTGTTGTTTGTCAGTGAAGTTGCTGGTGTGTGCAGATTGGGCCATGCTAATGAGCTCGTGGACACGCAGCTGAAGTAGGTATTTGCTCCCGTGGACCTTGAGCTTGAGTTTATGAGCTGGTGAGAGCTTCTAAGAATCACACTCACTGTTGGTCAGACATAGTTTTTCCCCCTCTCGTCCGTTCTCACTGTCCATTGTTCCTCATTTCTTTTCGGTTGTGACTGTCGAGCAGCTCTGTTGTTTTGTAGTTCTTCCTTTTTTGTGTTTCGAGATTAGCCTGCTGACTTCAGCTGTGCAAACAGTTTTGTTTCGTCGGATACCTGTGAGAGTGCCAGATTGTGAGCTTTTGTTTCTTCAGCTGTAGGTTACCCTCTCATCTGACCATCTCTGTATTGCAGGCTTTACAGTCTGCAGCGGTTTCAAAAAAGGTTTTGTCCTCTTCATTTCATATCCAAAAAACAACAGTCAGGGTTTTTATTTTAATTTCACCCACTTGTGGAGAATCAGGAGAGAACAGCTGCATCTTTTTTGGAGGTAATTTGGAAATGACGAGCAGGTTTACCCAGAGAATTGCATCACACTGAGGCATTCGCCGATATGGCTCCCACTGGATTAATAGAATACAGAATATCTGGAACAGCTATTACATTCAGTACATTTTATTCTCTACTCACTTAAGCAAGCAGTGATTATCACAACCATGACACACAGTGTAAAATGAAGTGTTATGCAACACCACATCACATTTTTGTCCCTGTCGTAAATTTTTTTTAAAAAGTCAGTGTTTTCCTTCCAGCTGGCCTGTAGCATCAGATATATCAACATGTTTCTAAGCTCAAGGCAAGATGGAGCTTGTATGAAAGAGACTGCAGTGCTAACTCATGCTGGTAGAGTGACTTTTGCTAAAGTCTGTTTGCAAACATGCATTAGTCAGAATGGCCTTAGAGGAATGGACAGGCAGAGGCAATCAAGAGAAGATCTGTTCAGCATACCCCCCCACACACAAAAAATGTCTGTGGTGCTATGCGTATTGCTCTTTGGTTGCAGTCCTCTTGCAGCAGCATTTTTTCTCTTATCATCCAACGGCTGTGTGCGTGCTTGTAGGCAAGCTGATATTAAAGTGTGCTTTCATGTGTGTATTTGCTCTGGATATGGGCTGATAGTGAACAATTGCATGTTGAATGACTGCCGCTACTTGGTTGTGATTGTTGGGGCGGGTGCTACGGAGCTCTCAGTTAGTAGGCTTGAATGATTTCCTATGAAGGCCTTTTGTGCATCCCTGAATAGCCTGAGACAACCCAGGGTGTCCTTACCATACAGAGGGGATCAAGATGCCGAGCAGAAATGAGGACAAAGCCTGTTGGCCATGTTTTACCCTTGGAAAGAAAAAAAATAATAATCTGTAGTATTTGCATTTGATAATGATCTCTCAATACAACATAGTGGGCGGTGGAGCACAGTTAAAGCCTTCCATAGGCTGTTGGTTTTCTTTCCTCTGTAAGCTGTAAAGATCGCCCTTTTTTTGACCTCCACGTTCAGCCACGTCAATCAAGGTGAAGGCAGTGGCATATGCTCCAACAGCAGAGCATCAGCGTCACCCGCCCTTGAATTTGTAGATTAGCACCTAAAACCTAGCTTTCAATTATTGGGACAGCCCCGTATCCCCAAGAATCCTCTTAGCAACAAGAAACACTGGGTGCTTATAGATCTGCAAAGGGACCGGTACTAATCCCAGAAACCCTGCCCCAGCACACACTCACGCTCACTCATTTCACTCGCCCACTCACTCAGTCAGACCCTCATTTCCACACCCTGCAGAGGCAAACTGACTTCAAAATGGCACAGAAAACAGTGAGTCACCTGTGTGTAATATCAGTGGTGTTCGCTCAACACTGAAGTCTGATCTGTGCTCTATGACTAACAGTAGGAAGGGATGTCTGATTGAATCTAAGCCCTTAATCTCTGTCCTTTCATTTCCTCAAAGATACCTTCCTGCCACTCGGCTCATCTAGATTTTTCTGTCTCCGTCTGTCTCTCCGTCTTCCCTTTCACTGCCTTGGCTGATTCTTCCTCCAAGCTCGTGCATGTCTCCTGGAGCGATTCCATCGACAGACACACTCTCGGCTCATCCCAAGGATTTAAATAGAGAGGCCTCATCAGGCAAGCCTTGTTCTCACGATGCCAGGCTTTGTCTCCCAGGCTCTGCGTGCGCTCTAATTATCCAAAGTGAGCAGAGTTGTCTCCTTTTTTTGCAACTGGAAATGTGTCTGTGTGTGGGTGTGTGTTTGTGCGCCCGAATCCTCTTGCAGCTCTGCTCATCACATATTTAGTCAGTTTTTCTCGGTGAGAGATCCTGGGCGGCAGGGACTTGGCTCGGAGTCAGTGGGTTCAAATCAACACACCCATGGCTGCACATCACTTAAGTTGCATCAGGCCCTCTGCCAAATGTAGGGCAATCTGTACAGCCATAACAATCCACCCCATGTACATGCAGCCAAGGTGAACGCCACTACACCTGAGTCTGTATGTTCTCAACAATAGCCTGGCTCAGCACAGATGCCAGGATGTCAGTTTATATGCCAGAGTGCTCAGGAATGCATAGCCTGAAGTCCAAAGGCCTCACTTTATTGTGCTGTGAGCAGCTCTGTTCCCTTGATAGCACTGAAAGTAACTATACACTGTGGCACGTTCAGCAGACAAACACATCCATTTTAATCCCTTTTAAAGGAGCCCTACCATTTCAGACTTTATTTTTTAATGTATTTTCTTTTTGACAAAGAGAAGGCAGTCAGTGTAGGTTGGATAAACCCTGTCAACCCCCTACTCGGTTTGAATGTGGGTTTGTGTGTGTTTGTGTGTCCCTGCAGCTCAGTGAGTCACTCTCGCTACTTGAAATTTTCTTCCCATGAATAAAATATCTGGTGTGCTATCTATGAGTTACAGTGCACTTGTATCTCTGCTTATGGCCCCACCTGTCTCACCCTCAGTCCCTGCTTGTCCATATGTGAGGAGGACTTTGTCTACTGTCCCCAACCTCCCGGTCTTATTCAGGTGTGTAGATCCGTGAGTCATAGTTTGACTCGGGTAAGGCCTCTGCACTGATTTGTCTGCCTTTTTATTTTATTTATTTATTTATTTATTTATTTATTTTTTAAACTTGCACACAGTGGAATAAAATGGAGGCAGGCAGCTAAGAACCAAAGAGTAAGAGCATTGTTTCCTGCTGTTTGCATCTTCATCTGCATCACATGTAAAAGCATAAATTACTCAAGGGCTGTGTTTTTCCTCACTCTCTTTGAACCCATCTTCAACTGAATTTTGTCTCTCTTGTTGAACGAGAGCATTGAAATCAGACCCAGTTTTCCAAACTTCAGTCATAATTGATGTCTTTTCTTGCCACTTTGTTTCTTTATTTGTGTGTGAGAGAGCGAGTGTGTGGGTGGGTCTGTCTGTCTATATTTGTGTCTTCATCATTATTTTCCACTGTATGTGCGTGCAGCATGCTGGGAGGTCATATCTTTTGATGTATTGTGTCTTGGAGTCACATTGGACATGCTTTAGGACGTGATAAGGATGATCACAGCCACAATGTCTGTTCTTTTGTTGTTTTGAGATGGCTTGGGTCCTGTTTGATTAGGTTCTTCTCTTAACTTATCTGCATGCCCAGGTATAAACACGGAGCGCCATGTTTTGTAGGCGAATGGGGGGGAAAGGTGGTACTCTTGTCTTGATAAGCAGGGTGAATGACTGGCAGGCTATTTTCCTGCCACAGTGCTCTGTTTTGCTGAACAACACTGCACAAATGCTCCACCCTCTGTCAGGGAAAACAGAGAATGCTAGTTCCAGCTCCCTCCCTATCCGTCTTCCTGCTTACTGAGATTCCTACATATCTCTTCCCATTTTGTCCCTGTGCCTGTAGTGGAAATGGTATCATCCAAACCGAAACCAAGGACAGCACGGACTTCATTCTTTTTCTTTTTTTAAAGTTTATCCTCTTTTTTTCCCCCTCCTCTTCCACTGTGTGTGTATGTGTGTGTGTAGGAGGAGATGAAAATGTCAGCACGGTAAAAGATAGAAGCATTGCAGTGTAACTATATACCCCCAGAGAGAGACCCGCTGCTGCTACCGCCGTCGCCATCGTTGGTACTTGAGCTGTGTGACGGCCCTGTTAGCAGCCAGTCTGATACAGCATTTTCTCAAGGAGAAGGTTGCCAAGGACAAACAGCAGCCCTGTAGGAGGGTCCCCTGGGGACTAAGACATAACAAGGGGAGATTGTACCCACGAAAGAGGGAAGGGGAAAAGGAAAAAACTGGCATTCTGAAGCATGAGATTTTTTTTTTTCCTGTGATAGAATATAGTTGAACATTTTTCCTTTGAGTTTTCCCCCATAATTATCTGTTCTGCTCCTACCTTCACGCACTGTAATTAGTTCAAGAATAGTTGTTCAGGCACGGCAATCCCCTCTCTGCCCTCATAATGGCAATAAACGATAGCTGTTTGTGTGTTGTATAATTTAAGAAGAGGCCTAAACATCAGAGTTGATTTGAGTTAGTCTAAAATGATGGAGTTGGGGAATTTAGTGTAGTCTGGAAATAAAGAATGTTGATAAATGAAAAAAAGAGTGAGACCTATGTAATTACAGGTGTGTAGGGCTGCAAGTAAGGATTATTTTCAATGTTTCTTCCATTTTTTAAAATGAATTTAAAATTAGTTTTTAAAATGTTTTATCACAAGGCCCTAAAGCCCAACGAGATGCCTGTTCTGAAAGCAGTAGTCTAGTTTATTTATAATTAAACACAGAAAAGCAGCAGATCCTCGTGTTGGTGAAGCTGGCCTTTTTTCAAAATTTGCAGTTAATATTCTGTTGGTAAGCTAATCAATTAATCAGCAAATTGTTCCTGGACTGGAAGGTCCCCTGAGCCTGCTCATTGCACAGTGTAGGTTACTGAGTATTACTGCATGCTTCAGGCCTGACTGTAGGAAGCATATTTAGCATTCTGCACCTGACTTTCATCCACCCAGATCTGATATTAGCTAAACTTTGACCCTCTTATTATCCTTGTGGTATTTCTCTTTTTAATTCTCTAACTAATGACCAGTATAGGTTTCCATTATCTGTCACAAGAGTCATTATCAGCCCACTGGGAATGACTCCTGAAGCAACAATGATTGTGCATCAAACCATGAATTCAGAAGTGCTGTCAGATCACTAGTTGAAGGACTTTCATTTGACATTATTTCTTTTCCACAATTTAATTTTTTGTTAGAGCCATTTCCATTTTATGTGTTAGTGGCCTGAAATGGGACTTTTTTTCATTACAAAACTGCAGCTAATGAATGCTTCTACCGCACACCTCTATCAGCCATTTTGATCTGAGATAAATCCCAATCAGGCACTCTAGAGAATTCCATTAGTTTGATGAGATATGAATATGGCTCCGAGCACAAATCTGAAATAGTCTGCTGTTTTCAGACAAACCCATTAAAAGTCATTTGATCTTCTGCAGCTAATTATAGAGCCTTGTGAGCTGCTAGCTCCCTTCAGCAAACTCCACCTCCTCCATTCCCCACCTTCCCTCCAACCACTCCCCTCAGTGTTTATCACATCCCATCCTTATGTTTCATATTTAGCATCACTACACTATTATTGAGGTGCTTGGAGCTGACAGGCAGACTCTGCGGCCCAGTCATGTGAGGGCAAAGGGATTTGTCAGCCTCATATTCGCTGTCATTGTGCTGATTTAGATTTGGAATCTCACCCAGACAAGTAGCAGGATACCGCAGCGGAGTCTGACGGGCTGTACACTGTAGGGAAAGGAACAGGAGGTGGCAAAGCAAGGTCAGACAATTGACAGAAAGCAAGTAGTAGACAGGCTTAGAGATGGATGCTCCTGCTGTGAAGTCTGTGTCTTCTCTATAGGGACATGACTGATTAGCTGTTGGCCTCAGCATGTTTCACTAGAGTTATATTCTTCACTAGTCTGATTGAAATCCCTCTGCCCTCCCCCTGCTGAGAGGCTGAGGGAGGGCAGAGCAGAGTTTAATGACAGATAAGCATATCTACATTACATGCATCATGTTCCCCTGGTAAAGATGGCCTCCCTTGCATTGCCTGGAGCTTCACAAGTTAATGCAGAGATGTGGGCTGTGTCTCTGCTCCACTGCTCAGGATCTGCAGGGGAGAAAAAGAGGCAGGGAGCTCTGCAATCAGAGCACAGATTCATTTAAAATCAGCTTGGGTGGTCATGGGAGAGCGGCAAAAGTCAAACTCAGCCACCATCCATAGCATGCCTCCAAGTAGCAATCAGAGTTAGAGGGGGGGAAAAAAATACAACTTCAGTAAGTGATGAAAAATGAATTTAATATAAAAATTTAAAACATTTAATATTTTCTTTCTGTTGAAAATCCATTTTAACATGAAGTCCTCGGGGCTTATGATACATGTAAGTTTATAATATAAGAATGATGACGGCTGTCTCACAGTTCACTGATAAGCAAGATTCAGACTGCTGGTCCTTCAGTGCTCTACATTTGGGAAACTGAGATCATTTGATATTTTGTATGATAAAATGACTTAATTTGAAAAGTTGTATTTTTTTCTGTCCTTTTTTGACAAAGTGAGAGAGAGGAGCCCAGTTAACTCAGATATGCTAAATGTCAAAATGTGATATTTTTAAATTAGAAAAAAAAAAACGAATAAAAGAGAAAAAAGATAAAAGCTCCTCCAGTGTACAGCATTTCCACAGCAGCAGCAAAAGTCAGGAACATTAAGCAAATCAGTTTGCTATCAAAATTATGGCAGCTTCAAATTCCCTCTGGATGTTGTCCACAAAAGTGCTGGAGTTTTGTTGTTGGGCAATTGGTCATTAAATCTCTTGGGTTGTTTCGTTGTTGTCGACTGCAAAATGCAAGCAAAATAACCTGCTTTCAACACCAGTGCACCTGACTAATCAGTGACATTTAGCATAGCTGACCTCTCCCTGAACTTTTCTGGTCCTTTAGAAAGCATGGATGTTTTTAGGTGGTTAGTCACATAGACTTTATTTATACCCTGGAAAAGGTCCCTTTTACTGTGGGAGTGTTTCAGTAGTCGAAATGCTGCCATGTGCTATTTACTATATGTTTGAGTAAAATGTTGCGGGCTACTTGATGTTTGCATTTTCTTCATTTGCTTTTGTTATACTGAATCCCACAATGTTAAAATGAGTTATGTCATCAAAGTCAAATCCCTGGTGTCACTGGACAGGTCAACAACTTTCTTCTTTCTTTCAGCATTCCCACACAATAAATCTGTCACTTGCTTTCATTTCCTGTTGTCAGATATTTTGAAAACATTGCTACATGTCCTTGAGCTCCTGCTTTCTCCAGCACTTTTCTGGCTGCACTCCTGCTCCAGCGTGGCCTCACCACAACTCATGGCTGTCTTGTAGCGATCGAATGTGATATTTCCATGTTGCCCTTGAAACTGCTTGCTGTCAAGGTCAACTCACACTGAGCAGCATTCCCCCCACAGTCCCTCTGATTTAGACACAGTGTTCTTCCTCCCCTCTCTTCTTGCCTCTGACTCTACTGCACCACACATTTTAGGACAAATTGGCTATTTTATGTCTTACTTTGTTCACTGGAACAGTCTGTCCTTGTGCTTCCCTAACCCCCCTCTCTTCTCACTGTACTACCTCTCTATTGCACCTTCACCTCATAGCTGCTTTTTCCTCCTTGCTTCCCCAATTTCTCTTCTGCTTGCTCAACAATTACATGCTCATTAATTGAGGGAGTTCAGGCAGCTGAGAGAGACATCAGTGACAGGGCTGGAGGCCTTGCTGAGGTGCCCTGTTACTGGTTCCTTTATTGACAAGTCTGCCTGCATGTCTGCCAGCTTGCCTGGTTCTGAGGAGCAGCCGTGTGGTGCTGCATGCTGATGAGCATGGAGTCATCCAGCAGTAAAATGAAAAGGCACGAGTGGGAGTGAAGGAAAGAAAGAAGGAAACAAGGAAGGAATGAAGGATGCAGCACTGTGTTTTCGCTCAACTTGGAGGATATGAAAAGAAGAGAAGCTAAAGAAAGTGAAGGAGCACAGGTCATTTCTCCAAAATCCCCTCTCCTCAGCACGAGAGATTAGGTGACTGTGCTCCGGCAGATGAGAGAGAGGCACACTCCTGTGTCTAATCCTCCCCTTTTAAACTGCTGAGAGTGCGGTACAAAGTAGGGAAAGAGTCTGCATCCGCATAAAGTGGCCTGTGGAAAACACAGGCACATAGTTCAAAACAAACTGAGCCACGTCTAACAATTGCCTAAGCCCTAAATCTCCTGTGAAGCCACTGCCAGAGCTGTCCCCACCACCTACTTTTACTGCCTGGTTATCACTTCTCACTGGGCTATCGCTTCATAGCATCACCTGAAATCCCCCCACAAAAAGCCTGCATTAACTCATTAACTTCTCTGCCTTGGTGGTGTTAGGCTTACCACAAACATACAGCCCATGCCTGTTTTACTCAACTCACCGGCTAGATAGAACCTCCCACCCACCCAGCACAGAGAGGCTTTTAATAAATGGGCAGGGAATGGCCAGTTTAATTATGCTAATGTATACGTTACAGTGGGCGCCCTATCAGCTATTTGATCTCCACTGGTTCACTGGGGAGAGCTGGGAGCAGAATCTACAGGAGGAAGGAAAAACATGAGGGAAAACATGAGAAAATTATAAATTTAGTAGTAAGTAATAAGAAGGAAACAGTTGTGAGGAAAGAATAGTTTTTTATTACACATATTATTATTATTATTATTATTATTATTATTATCATTATTAAAACAGAGGAGCCTCCTGTCAAGTCAAGTATAAAATGCATTGTTTTGACTTAGCAGTGAGGTTAGTTGTTATGTCTATTTTAGTCATAAACATCTGGCATAGTGATGTCAAGAATGTAATCCGCTCCAGGCCACGTGGATCGTAAGCTGGGATAGAGAGGGCTGAGAGGGTCGCCAACTCACATGGCTCAAAGAGGGAGTGAGACATACTGAGAGAGCGGGAGAAACAGGCTGAGAGGTAAATGTATAGAGATGGCTGAGGGAAGAGGAGATGGGCTCACAGAGAGTTGTCCAGAGTGCTCAAAATGAATAGAGATGAAAGGAGAGAGATGAAGGATTGAAGGGATTGCTCATGCTGAGAGCTTTTAGTGGGCAGAAGGGAAGAAAGGGTGATTGTACTGACAGGAGCTCTGCAGAAGACACATGCATGCTCAGCATACCATGGAGCTGTGAAGTTGCTGCAATAAATTCACCTGAAAATGGACCTCAATCATTGCAGTCCTTGAGTCATTAACGCAAAATGAAAAGCAATTATCTTCTTCCTGGTTTAAACTCCAGTACATTATTTATGCAATCATGCACCTGTGTAGCTTTGCAGCTAAGCAACAAGCTGTGGGTAAAGCCCTCGGTGTAATTATCACTTTATCGTTGCAGCACCACACTTATTTCCAGTAATTTCTCTGACTTATTTTAATCCATACACCAGCCGTCTGTGTACAGAACATCACAGATCTTAGACTCTGAATTTTCAGCATGATTTGTTGTTTTTCCTATGAGACAAAATGATAAATTCTGAAATTCAATTAGTCATCTAAAAAACCCTCTCAGTAAGAATTGCAGCTATTAAATAGTGATCAACAATTTATAGAGTCTTGCACTCTTTTTATTTCCCATTTTAAAGCTGTTGTGACAGCTCATTGTTGTGCTTTACGAGCCAACTCGGGAGAGAAGCAGATCAATTTTTCATGATGGATAATTATTGAGATAATTTAGCAATAGATAGCAGAGTCCATGTTTTATTCTCTAATAGTCACATTCTTGCCCTGCCTCTGCCCTTCAGCACCTCTTTGTTGCTATATTCTTTTCCCCGACATCTCTTGACAGTGATTGGACTAACAAGGAAGCTGTAGTCAGCCTCTTGGAATCACTTGATGTGTTTCTTCCCAAATTTGGCAGCATATACTGCAAATTCTACTCCCCAAGCAGAATTGAAAGAAATTTGCTTCCTTTTCCTCCCTTCTGCTCCATTCACTGTGCTCTCTACCTCCCCCTCATCAACCAGATAGAACCCAATCTGCTCTGTATATACCTAATCTAACCAGGTAGGAGGGAAGACTAAATGCAATATTATGATGGCTGTGGATGGTCCTCAGGCAGTGTTTGATAGGGCTGGAGAGGTGAATGGGTTGGAGAAATATTCCAGGGAAATGAATGCTGTCTGAAATCTGTGTCAAGAGGGGCTGTGGGGGAAATGGCTCTTCATTTCCCTCCTGCTCTGCCCAGCTCGCCTCACTTCGCTGGCAGCTCCTGCCCTCAGAATGAAAGAATAATAAAACACAGGATGCGGCAGGCATCCTGATGTCAACCATCAGTAACTGAACGCATGTTCACAAACGGGCATCTGAACAGCAGCTCAGTGTCTGTGTCTGACACGCCACAGATAACAGCTGAGAGAAAGATGGTGTGACCACACAGTACTGACAGCACTCATGTGTGAGAAAATGTATTACAGGGGAAGGCTGTGTGAAGATTTAAATGGGGAGGAGTGAAAACCTTTGTCCTGTGATGTCAGAGAGTGGAAAAGTTAATCAATGCCACTGGACATTTTTTTGTTTTTGTTTTTTTTTTACTTGGATGCACTTTTATATGATGTGCACTTTGCATGGATTCATGGGTTTGTCTGTTTGATTACTTACTCTACCTCCTGAACCATTCAACTATGCATTTACATAGTCTGAAGACAATTTCTTTCTTTATATTAAAGCTTAGTGATCAAAGAATCTCAGCTCATGTGTGGTTTGCCAACATATTTGAACTTTAGTTTAGACATCAGTCAAACTCTCCATTTCCACAAATGCATGTTTGTGTTCAGGTGTACAGGTAATGGAAGAAGGTTAGTTTGCTGCTGCACAATGCATCCCTGTTATTCATCTGACAGATTTCAGCCTGTCAACACAGCAGGAGGTACCAACACTGAGGGCAATGGCAAAAAGTAATGCACAGGCTCATTCTGCATTCAGAGTACCTTCCACCGCTGATTCACAAAGTAATGCAGTGAAAAATAAAATAATCGAAGCTGTGAGAACTTGTAAAAAACCCAGGCAGTATTTTCCAATCTGATGAGCATTCGCAGTCTTAGATCTGTTTCTTTAGCCATTTTCACACATGAACACAGACAATATCAGGTGAATCAAATCGGGACTTTGTCTGAAGTTGCCCTTTCTCACCTGTAGCACACAGCAGAAGATAGACTGCTTAACACAGATTTTCACTACTGGAATTACTTTGATTTAGGTGAGGGTGCTCCCTGGATAGAGCATGCAGGAGGCAGCACACATGATGCCTGTCCACAATCAGACATCACGTGGACTTTATGTTAGGGAGCTGGCAGGATAAAGACTGTGTCCAATTCGAATGTATCGAGATATGCGTTGAAAAAAAAAAAAAAACGTTGAGGGCTGCAGTGCATGTGTGAAAACAATCATCACCCAGCACCCAAAGCAGCATATCCACATGAAACCTATGCAGTATTTTTTGCCTTCATGCAATCAAAGAGAGCACAAACCCCCATATGTAATTCTGCAAATTGAGAAATTACAGCAGTTTGACACTGCTTATATTTATTGGCCAAAATCTAGTTGCATGATGTAGATATCATGAGGCTCTTACACTGCCTGCAATAAAATCAGGTTACTCACTGTGTAAACCCACTGCAGCTGCTTGTCCTGTAAACCTACCTTTGCACATTGGAATCAATTTGAATACCTCATTTGAAATGTAAATGTCACAGAAGCAGGTTATTACCTGTTTTAATCAGTTTTTTGATAGAATTCCTTATTAAAGAAAATGAAGCATACTACCTTTAAATCTATTTCACCCTCAAAATCTCCCTCTGAGCTCACGGTTTTAAAACTTCTTCAAATGAAATACAGTTCTAATTAGGATGGCATCTCTTGACAAAAATACAGAGTGTTATCATCAGGTTTTCAAGTGTTTATTTTTCTCTCTGAATCAGCTCTATTGGACAGGGCAAGCCTACAAGACAAGACCTCACTGGCTTACCAACTGGAGCTGCTTATAAATAGCCCAAACGCACCTTCTCCCCAGTGAAAAGACTGGAAGGAAAAAAGTACTTTGCTCTAATTAACAGTGTTTTTCTCTCCTCTTGGCCTAGTATCTCTCCACTTCCCTACATTTACATTTACATGGCAGGCTTTTAGTCAGCTCTTGTGTCCACAATCACTTAAAATAACACATAGCATAATTACTAGGTAACGATAACAAGGAGCCTACAGTTAGGTGTGCAGGGATGAGAGTGACAGCACCCAGGCAATATTCTTGTGATAATACAATGATCCTGTAAGAGAGCAGAAGAGAGAAAAACTAACACAAGTGAAGGAGATGTCAGAGGCTTCTTCTTTTTTTTTTTTTGTGGGAGCAGTTTATAGCAAGCGGAGGAGAAAAAAATAGAGAGACGGCATGCGTATGATTGAGCAGTGAGTGGCTGACATGAGGTTCATCTTGAAGAGATGCATTTTCAGGCTTTGACTGAAAATGTGAAGTGACTATGAAGGCCCCCGAACAGGGTCCCAGCTGCTTGACAGTACTACACTTGGAAATGATATTCAATGACTGTATGTATTAGGAAGCTTCAAAAAGGGTCAGAGTACCTAGTAAATCTTAAAAACTGCCTGCTAAGCATACCAGTTGTGGGTGAATCAGTGTGGTGATGCTTTTATGAAAGTTAGACTGCCTGGGATCTCTTTAACTCTATGAAAAGTTTAAAGCAGACTGCATTCAGACACAATATGAATTTGAATTTGCTCTCACTGTGATGGCTGAAGCGATTTTGCAGTCATCGGCTTTTCACCACAAAAAGCCAAAAGAGAAATGCCCTGACTTGCAGGTCCTCTAGTTTCACATATTTTCATCCAGACTAATTCAGTTTCTCTTCCTATCAGGGAATCGTGCATCAGGATGGAAAGATTTAAAAACATTTTCAACTGGAGTGAATGTCAGATCTCAGCTTGCATTTGTTTTGCCTCTAAATTTGTTTTTAAAGCTAAATCACCACATTTGTGGCCAGTTAGGAGGTTTGACAAGTGGCGGTGTTGTTGCTGGTGGTGGTGATGTTTTTGGTGAAGATGAGGAACTGTTTTTCTTATTTGTGTTTTGCACATAAACTGGCAGCTATCATTACTGCTATTTTTAAACAAATGTTTAATTTAAAAACACAAGTTTGTTAATGTATGTGAACATGCTGATCTTCAGACCTGACTGCATTGCAGCCTTATTTGCCATAATCCCTCACGTCTAAACCTGTTCACATGTTGGAGAAACAGTAATACACTATGAGCTTGGGTACACACTAACCTTCCCACCTAGAGTTTTTTGTATCTAGTAAATAGCAGCCTTTATATTCTTCTCATGACAAAATTTCTGTACAGCGTGTTGTATTGCTCCATCTTGTGTAAAATTATCAATACATTGGTGAGAATATCCAGTATTTTTATTAAAACATATAGGTGCTCTAAATGGATTCTGTGATATCCCCAATTTATAAAGTGCTTTTATGCAAGTTAAGGCAATTTGGGGTTCATTTGTCTTGACAGGGGACGCTTCAATATCAGAAAGTGGATGATTTACTCAGACAGGAGGAAGAACAAGAGCCTTGTCCCTGTGACATTACCATATACTGTATATAAAAGATGGACTACCATGAGGTCACCCTTTGTTTTTGGTCACTGCACTTTGAAGCCCCAACGTTACTGTTTTGTCTTCTGTCAAGTTAGATTTTTGGAGTTAGAAGTCACCGTATCTGGATGAAAGGACAGAATTCCAAGTTAGCAGTTAATGCTAGAATAAAAAGCTATAATTTCACTCACCAAAGCTAAAGCGCAAACATCTTGGACAGGCTGTAGCAAGCCGTATTATTTGTCATGTAATATCTACACCAAAAATGCTCGAAAAGGCACCGCTGTGGTGGTGAAGGGGTCAGTCAAAGGTGCCACGCCAAGTCCAGTATCCAGATGTATCAGTTATAAAAACTGATACACCTGGATACTGATGTCCTGGAAACTGATACACCAACCATGCAGTTGTTATGAAAGGGTAAACTATCGATAGAGACCAAAACATTTTTGTATCACGCTGTAAACATGCTTTTTAATGCTTTAAAGTTGGGCACTTTAACATGGGAGTCTATGCGGTCTGACTCGCTTTAGGAGGCAGCTTCAAATGATCATTAGAGGAACTGCAGTTTTCCAAGTTGGCTTCTTTTTTTTAAGCACCGGATGTTGCCACTTGAACGTTACACAGCTAATAAAACTCTTATATGGAAGCTGTTAGATTTGTGCATCGGTCTGTTCTTGCATCTGCTTTTTGAAAGAAAAAAATCGATTTCCTCTATTTATCACTATGGATGTGTGGAGCTTTTTACAGTTTTTTTTCTCTTCTACCCCCCGAACCATAGTGCATGTGGCACATAGTTAGCACTGTTTAGTATTTATCTCCCCTGATCAGGATTCCTCCCAGGAGTCAAGCTGTGACTTACTGTCTGGTAAATATTTTAGAAGAAACCAGCAGCAGTTGGTGCAGTGTCTGCTTGTGACATTGCTGAACACACTGACGCACACTGCCATGGCAATGAGAGCAGTTTTTTTTTGTTTTTTTGTTTTTTTGTTCAGGGGAGTCCTGAGCACAGACATAGCTTTGTTTACTGTACATGTGTGAGTGCCAGAGGAAATGCGTGCAAGCCTATAGAGCTGAGGGTCATTTTCATGTTTGCACACAAGGACAGAGTGTTGCTGAATGCACCAAACAGGGCAGAGCAGCTGTTATTGTTATGTTGTCCCCAGTGCCATTCACTCAGCCTTCCCATCTCTTCTCCCTCTCTGCCACACTGGCTCATATGCCAGTCTCTTGCAACTGTGGCCTCATTCCCTCTTTATCCATGATTTCTTTTTCTCTTTTTTCTCAAACCATCCTCTTTTGTCTCTGTCCTGTCCTCTCGTTCTGTCGCTTCTAATGATCTATCTCCCTGCTTTCTTCTCCCTCTTCCCCTTGCTTTCCCCTGCTCCACTTCTTCAGTCTTTCGCCCTATCTCTTTCTCCCCTCTTTCTCTTTCCATCTCTCTTTCTTCTGCAGCCCCAATGTTCGTCTTTGTGAATAGCTGGGATGCTTTTGTAGATGGTTTCCATAGTGACGAGCCATTTGAACAAGTCGTCATTCATGTCCGTTTGCTGTAAGTTGGAGACAGGCCATGTTATCTCCCCCTGACACACAGGCAGACCCGCGCAGCTCAATCACCACAACTGTTAGCCTGTAACCAGTGAAGTGCATGTATTTTAGCTGGAGTTTAATACAAAAGTGTCTCACTGATGTTAATCTCCCTTCACTGAGCGTATCAACTTTGCAGAGTGAGAGATCGAGTTTCAGCTCAATCATAGCTTGCTTTGGGAATTGTTAACTTTATTTTAAGGTGGAACACGTAGAATATTAACACCAGTGAATAATTTACTTTGCAGTTAAAACATAACTCCACTGGATTTTTATCTACTGTGTCATAGGTTTTTTCTTGCACTGAAAGGCGCGCACAAGTGTCTTACTATAATACATGAAATCTCTATCTGTTTACCCCTGAACTCGTCCTACACAATCAGGAGTAGAGCAACCAAACTTGGGATACAGGTACATCTTAGGCCCCTGAAGGTTCTTATCTATATCAGATATAATGACATCATCATGTTGCCTAGCAACCACTCACCAACAGGCTAAAATGACCCATTTGTAGAATTTATGTACCTAAAACACCTCAGAAATGTGTTATATCATTTTAATTTCACAATAGTAACCTCTAATTTATATCCACCAAACTTGATAATTATGATGTCATATATTATGACACCATCATGTTGCTAGGCAGCCACCTAGCAATGGACTAAAATGACATTTATATAGCAGGGCAGGACCGTAGCATTGCAGGTGACCCACAAAAATGGGCTGATTTTCATACAGTCAGTCCCATATTTATCTTCTGTTTATTTATGTAAACAAGATCTACCACCCCTGTTTTGTTTTGTTTTTTTAACTTTTCTCAATGTGATTCAGTATATCAGTTTGCCAGCAGCACAAACCAAAAAAAAATACTGTAGCATGGGCATGAACTACTGGATTAAATGAGACAATTTTTAAAAAATCTGTGTTTTTCTTTCTCTTTACCATTTTTTTTAAATGTTTAAATGTTTACTCATGCTTTATAATTCTGTTGTTTATTTTAACACTGAGTTGTATAATCCAAATGTATTCCATCAGTCTATTTTCATAACCACTTATCCAATTCACGCTCATGAGGGTGCTGGAGCCTGTCCCAGCTGACACTGGGCAAAAGGCAGGGTACCCTCTGGACAGGTCCCCAGTCCGTCACAGAGCTAACAAGCCAATTTAGAATCACCAGAAAACTAACATGCATGTATTTGGTCTGTGGGAGAAAACCAGAGCTCTCAGAAAACCCACACATGCACAGGGACAGCATACAAATTCCACATCCTTACTGCGTGGAGTTTGTATGTTGATTGTATGATTATTCTAAATTGGCTGTAGATGTGGATGTGCACATCTCTCTGTGTTAACCTTGTAATGGACTGGTGACCTGTCTAAGCTTGTCTCTTGCACAAAGTCACCTGGGAAAGGCTGAGTCCTAGTTGGACAAGCTGTTAAGGAAGTGGATGGGTGGTATAGCATGAGTCAAACAGAAAGACATTTCCTTATTGCATCTCACTGAGATCACTCATCCTTTGAACTCTCCTTAGTCAATCAACTCCTTGTCCAGTATGAATAATTTTCTTGGCTTTAGTCATGGAAGAAAATATAGGATATGGTTGCGTCACTGGTATTTCTACTGCTTCACACTTTGAAGGAGTTCCACACAGTCTCATTAACAAAGGCATGTTCAATCAAGCACAGATTGAGCAGAGAAAATTACTAATAAGCTGACTGTCTGATCTGGGACTGGGGCTGGTGTGTCATGGCCTATAATGGTGTTCAGCTCCAGAAAAAATTAAGAGACCACTGCAAAATTATTTATCAGTTTCTCTGATTTTGCTATTTATAGGTATATGTTTGAGTAAAATGAACATTTTTGTTTTATTCTATAAACTACTGACAACATAACTCCCAAATTCCAAATACAAATATTTTCATTTATTTGCAGAAAATGAAAAATGGTCAAAATACCAAAAAAGGTCCAGTGTTTAAATAATGCAAAAAAACAAGTTCATATTCATTTTTAAACAACACATTACTAATGTTTTAACTTAGGAAGTGTTCAGAAATCTATATTTGGTGGAATAACCCTGATTTGCAA
>VUQI01019498.1:0-11369 GCA_015106735.1 Paratilapia polleni | reverse complement strand
TGGTTGTTGTAAAAAAAAAAAAAAAAAAAAAAAAAGGTACTGGCAGAGCGCGGTGGCCAGCGCAACACAAATTTTGGGCCATTCACTGAAGCTAGCAGACAGCGCAGTGCATGCTGCGTCCCATGTGAAAGGGCCTTAATAATGCATAAATTTAAGCTTTATTGCAATTTAATTGGTAAGTTCATGTCATGAAGGGTGAAATTAGCTACAGAGACCAAAACTGTTTTTTGTACCGGGCTGTAAACATGTTTATTTCTCCTGTAAACTTGGACATTTTAACTTTGGAGTCTATGGACTAACTTGCTTTTGGAGGCAGCCTCAAGTGGCCATTAGAGGAAATGGAGTTTTTGGCACATCTGGCTCAGCTTTTTTCAATTAACATTAACACCCACCATATTCATATTCAGTATGAGTGTGAATAGTTGTGTGTATGTGTTCACCCTGTGATAGACTGCAGAGCTGACCTCTTGTCCGGTATGAGCTAGGATAGTTTCTAGGACAATGCACTATATGGGTTGTGAATCTGATTTAGCATGTAATTGACAGCCCTAATAGTTTCTAATCCCCCTGAGAGTCTGTATGATAGGATAGTAGTGATGATGGATGGATGTGCCGTAATCGGTCACTCACGATGTTTCACTTTTGCCCTAATGAGTAACAAGTGGCAACAGACTGCCTAAATCTAGCAATATCGCAGTAACTACTCATCTCACTCTTTCTCTTTCTCTTGCTCTTGCTCTTGCATCACATGTAGTTTCTTCATCTTGGCCTCAGTCCAGCTGAGTGCCATCATACAGCAGCTCGTAGCTTATTGAATAAAGCAGAAGCCTCAGCAAGTCAGAAGAGATTAAGTTGCACTCAGAGTGTGTATGTCTGACTGTGTGCTTTCTCTCCCGTGTGTCCTGCTCAGTGTTGTGTGTCCATACTCTTGCATTTTGTAGCATGTCCATGAATCCTTCTGTAATTTGGGCTACATTTCACATTAACAAAAAAGACAAAATGAAGGCTCTTTCTCAAAATAACAGTCAGTGGTTCCAGTGTTATATATCTGGGTTGCAAGGTTGTGCCTCGAAATATGTATTCATGTATTAAAGGAATGGATATTTCCTCTGAGGTTTTGAGAACTGTTTTGCTAATGGACAGGATGGAATTACCATCATTTCATTAGATCCTGCACTTAACTGTAGATGTATTCATGTTTTAAAGGGCTTTTTATTGCTAATGTGTGGATAGATTATAGCATAGCTTAAAAAACAAGAGTTTGTCCCATTCACTGAGTTTCCTGCTAGCTGCGACATTAGATAGTTTGTCAATAGCTGTGTCCTAATTCAGGGGCTGCATCCTGTGAAGGCCGTATTCGGAGGCCAATTACGTCACAGTGAGGCGACGAAGGCTGTCGCAATTCCCAAGTTTCTCCAAATGTAGCCCAGATATGCGTTCTTTTTCCAGGATTTGAAGGATGCGTCAGGTGGATCCTTCACGGCCGACCCTATCCCAAGATTCAAAGCCAAAAGTGTCAAAGTGAATTGACACTAGTCTTGTTTAGTCTGTTGTTTACTAGCTAATGTTAACATTACTTTTAAAGGGACGCGGCCTGACTATCTTGTATTTACATGGCTGTGGTCTTCTCTTAGCTTCAGATGGATCATGTACTGATGAAACATTTCAATTTTCACCAGTAAAAGTAAGACAGATTAGATAAAATAAAGATTTTTGCCTCCATTTCTGACAATACTGTCTGAAACGTCTCTAGCTGCTACTGTCATGTCATAGGTTATAGGAGCAGTGTGTCGTAGGCTAGACCGTCCCATTTAACATTGCTGGGTTTCGGTCTTCACGGCCTATTTGGGCTGTGTCCTTCAAAGGAGGCAGCCCATGAATTGGGGCGCAGCTAATGTTAACACCTAAGATAGCGTTAGCTAACATTAGCCAAGTTAAGTCCATTTGGCCAAATTGAATGTCTTTTTTTGGGGGGGGCTAATATTAGCTAATGGTACCTTTTGGATATATCTCAAGCTGTCTGATGTAGCAAAATATACTCATGAGTGGATGTTGTAGCCTAATTCAAACCTTTCAGGCTGATTTTGTTTTTAACGTTTGCAGCTAGCACAAGCTAACCATCTCCCTGTTTAATGCAGATTAGCTAAATTACAGTTGACTGGCTGATCTTGGCTGCTTACATAATTGTTAGCAAAATCTGTCTGCATGAAAATGCTAGCTGGCTAACTTGCCAAATTCCTACATCAGGAATATATAGTGCCTTGCAAATGTATTCATACCCCTTGAACTTTTCCACATTTTGTCACGTTACAACCACAAACTTAAATGTATTTTATTGGGATTTTATGTGACAATCCAGTGCAACCATAAGTCACACAGGTGGACTCTATTTATTAATTAGGTGCCTTCTGAAAGCAATACTAATGCACGCCACACTTTTTAGATTTTTATTTGTAAAAAATTTTGTAGGGTCTTTACCTTTAAAATATAAAGCACCTTGAGACGACAGTTGTGATTTGGCACTATATAAATAAAAATAAATTGAATTGAATTGAAAAAATTTTGAACATCATGTATTTTCCTTCCACGTCACAATTATGCAGTACTTTGTGCTGGTCTATCAGATAAAATCCCAATAAAATACATTTAAGTTTTTGGTTGTAACGTGACAAAAGGTGGAAAAGTTCAAGGGGTATGAATATTTTTACAAGGCACTGTAATTTCTGGTATTATGTATTATGTCAAATAGTACTGATTTTAGCTTACAATAAATGGTGTAATAGTACAAAGAAATATTAAAGTGCTAGATAAGAGTGATGAGGAGGAAGAATGGTTAGCCAGCTAGCTGCAACAAAGCTATGAAGTATGTATTTAATGTTGGTAGCAAAACTTAAAGGGTTCTTGTGTATTCAGATATACTTATAATGATGTTTTAAGTTAAATGATTGACTTTTTATCCAGATAAAATTACCATACATGTCATTTTGATACCTTTAACTGATATCTTGCAGAAACACAATGTACAATATATTTTAAAGGATATCAAAAGCACCATTTTGGTTATATTAAATTTAAAACAGTGGCCACACTCTTTGGATACACCAATACGGACATATGCAAGAACCACTAGACATCTGAAAGGTTTGGCAAGGGAAGACAGAAAATGGACTGCTGGCATTAAGGAGCAAATATGATGTTCAGCAGTCTGAACGATGGCAAACCAGAAGTGTATTAAGGGAGAGAAATGATTATGGGGAGAGGGAAGGCAAATACAAGAGGCGATGGAAATGTGAGGAAAAAAATGTCAAGGAGTGTGAGTCGGTCTGAACCCATGAGTTCCCTGTAGTCAGCCTGCGGTTGTGAAACTGAGTAAATATGAGTGAAAGAGGAGTGATGGGTTGAGATGCAGCCTGCAGCCTGGCAGTTTCTTAATGTTCTGTGTCATCTCGGTTAGTGTGATTTCCACAGTGATTTCCCCTGAATCCATTCAGCATTCAGGAGAGGACGCAGCACGATGGCAAGGAAGATAAAAACAGCGACTCCCAGCAGCAGCAGCAGGGCGCACACATTTGGACTCATACTAGCATACTTCCTCATGACTCTAATAAGCCTGAAGCAGCTCTGATTATACTTGTGTACTCATACGTAGTTAATTTTCAGATGTTTTGGACACACTTTTGACTGGTACTGTATTCAAGTGCTGGTAGCATTTTAAAATGATGTGATTGAAAAAGGGATGCCTTTGCAACAGACTGTTTTGCATATTTGTTAGGAGTGCTTTTACAAATTCCAGCAGGGGTGTTAAACCGCTTTCATTTCTCGGTGGAGTCAAAACAAGCTTGAAAATATTTGCAGAAAGTTGATTTTCAGGCAAATTTTGGATCTGCAATAGACATGAGAGAGGTTTAAAGATTTAGTTTTGTTTCTTAATATGTGAAAACATTAATGTTTTAACTTCTGAGTTTACAATAAAGGTTCAAACCAAACGTGCAACCTTTAAATGATCTCTTAAACAGTGTTTGCCTACCAAATAAATGTTATACTGACACATTAAAAAACTGGTAGATGCGTCTCCATTGGATTCGGTTAAATCTGCAGTAGGCAGTGAACTAGAAAAGGCCAAAATCAAACACCAATAAAGACGAGTTTGGGCATATGCACATGCTTCATAAATGTTTCAGTGCTGACTTTTGGCTTCCCACAGGATTCAAACCTCACTCTCCAAAGTTAAAGTCCTCTGCTTAACCAATTGTGTCAGTTGAGTTTTTTTATATTACGCCTGCTTTTTTCCTCTTTATACAACTTTGTACAATTTAATTGATCTGGTCTGAAAAGATCAGTGATCGGTCAGTTTTCCATCATGGGTTAGATTTTCTAAAGCTTGAATGGAGGAAGGAGAATCTAATTCCTACATGCCCCATCCCCTGCTTTTCAGTTATATGATTTTTGTAGTTTTATTTTGCAAATTTAAATGGCCTACCTCCTTTAGAATTCAGCTTCATAAATAATTAACCTGCAAAACCTAAATCAAAGTGAGCACTGTGGCACTTTGCATCATGCATAATACTGAACACACCCAACATTAGATTAGTCTGACTAATGTTAGCAGTGGTAGCACTAGCAGCCTTTTTTTCTTGCAGGTTAATGCTCACACGCCTGTGCATGTGGTCAAGTGGTTATATGTAGGGTTGGGTACCCTTCACATTTAAACTAATACTGGTACTGGTACACAATGAAATTTTAGTGCAACCAACACTGTGAAAAAATTCCTGTTTCTCTGACAACAACTAATCTAACTACCTAATCAATTACCTGAAGAAGATGTCGATGAAGCTATCAATGTCGCACTAAAAGTTTCATCATTATCCATGGGTTTTAACTTTTTATGTGTTGCTACAGACATGCTAAAGTTAGTGCAGGTCCTTTGGGGAATTTGGCCTTCAGGCTGTCAAATACAGTACGCTCTTCGGCTTTTTGATGTACTCTGTGTTTGACCAGGTGTTCCCTCAGATCTAATGTCTTGCCATGACCAGCTTTGCATTTTGCACTACAAAAGTTGCAGAGAGTGTTGTCTGTGTTGAGTTTTGAAATGTGTAAGCACACCTGAGGCTGCTCTCAGCTCACCACCATGTGCCCTTTGTGCTTGTTGTTCTTCAACGCATCGCAGGAGTGACGTCACATGGTCTCACTCTCTTTCCTCCTCTAAGCCAGATGTGCTCTGGTACTGAAATTTGGCATTGAGTGATTTAGTGTCTCTTGGTATTCGGCAGTACCCTAAAAAGCGCCAAGTTTGGTACCCACCCCTAGTTATACGTCAGTTTACTGTAAATGTTAATTTTCCACATCAAAGTACTGCTGAACTTGTTGGCGCAAGTGTCTTCATCTTCCTTTCCATCTTGCTTGTTTAAAAGTTCCCACCACAAAGGGCTGCAGCCTCAGCTAGTTTTGGATGGACATGTTACATATTTGAACCAACAGTTAATTGGCACTGTATATAAATGAGATATGAATAATTAGTTTAATTGCTTAGTATTCCTTGGCCCGACTTTTGCGAGGGCAGCAAAAAAGTCAGACACATCCCTGGTCCTTAAATGAGCAAAACCATTAAACAAATTAATATCCTGCCGGAACCTGCAGGAAACTCTAAATAACTGTCACAGGACATTATTATTATGTAAATATGTCAGCTTTTATGAAAGCCACATCATAACTTGGGAAGCACAACTCAGGAATGTTTTTGTGAATGGAAGCAGGCAGTAAAGCCCTTTAACAGTCACATCCTGTTCTTAGATGACTTACAGCTTGTGATCTCTAGAACCCATGAGAACAGGAGCTTAAGTGGGTTTGAAGCATTCTGACAGTGATTGATACCAGCAGGGAGCTCTGAATACAGACCACACTGCTGGCCCTTATCAATGACACATCCGGCACATCCAAAGCAAGATGTCAGCTGTTTGCGGAGGGAAAGGAGACGTGGTCTGACTGCTAGTGGCAAGTCGGCGAAGAAGTTCTGTTGACAGTCTTAAAACTCTTTCACAACACTAAAGAGCTTTGTGAAATAATCTGTTTTTGTGTTGGATCCAGACCCTTCTTTGATGTTTAAGAAAAGAGCTGCAGGCATGAGATTAAAAACTGGACACCTCCAGTCACACGTGATTCATCAAATTAGTACCACAAACCTCTGGAGCATTCAGCGGTGAACTGCAGAGAGATGGAAGAACAGTTAGCATAATTGTTATTATGGTTCTTATGCTACACTGCAGCTGTCTCTGTGCTCTTTTTCAGGTCTAATTGTTTTGAAACTGCCGAGTTAGAGGTCTCAAAAGAGCAGCAATGCGATTGAAAGATACACCAAGCAGCTAAATTACCAACAAAGGAACTTTATTTTCACTAAGTGGTGGGTTTGTCCCAAACTGCTTTAAGAATCAGTTCAGCCGGCACCTCTACTTTATGAGATGACCACAAATCTAAAATAGAGCTCCCCAAACATAAGAGAACAGAAACATTAAGATGTGAATGAAGCAATTAAACCTTCACCCTGGATTCAGTTTGTTGGAGTGGTCTTTGATCGCAGTCCTGAAAGGCTCACAGCTCTGCAGGTTCTCATTCTAACTATGTAATTGGGGATAATATTACGTCTTGGAAGGCTCGTATATCTAATGAACCATTGCAGAAGTTCAAATCTTACTTAATGGTTAATATCCAGGACTAATTCTTTAGTTTATTCAAATTATGGGTGAGTATTTTTATTTGAAATTGCCTGTTGTTTGTTTTGCACTGCTCTGATAGGATTTTCTCTCAGGCTTTGTCGCCATTAAGTTCAGTCTCAGTGAAGCTGCCGTCATTGGATGTGACTTAGTCATTATGCCAAGCTACTTCGCATTCATGTTGTTTGTAGTGTTATGGGTTGTTTGCATGTAGCTTACATAAAAGCTATTTCAGGTTTAGCAATGAACTCAATCTTTGCAGATTTATAAACCAACTTTGCAGCTAAACTCATGTTTTATAGTCTTTTAGTGTATTACTTTGTTTTTGATTTTTTTTTTTATTTCTTAATGGCAAATTTACTGTTTAGTTTCACTCAAGTTGCAATTATGGTGTAGCACATTGATCATTGCATGCTTTGCATGCTTGAGGTGTGCTATACTTGCTGCAGTCTTCTAAACTATTGGTGTTGCTTACAAAAAAAAATCACTCTTAGAATAGGAAAGGAAAAGTCAAAACAGGAAAAAAGCAATTACATTGGCTACTCTACAGTTTTGGGATAGGAATCTGTGCTCCCACATTGTTGTGTCATTAAGATGTAGAGACTTGTGCGTATTCTAGCTGGGCTGCAGATTACAAAACATAGTACACAAGGCCCCGGTCACACAGGTCTAGAGACCGGTTTGTGAGTGGTTGCTGGCAGTTGCTAGATGAAATTGGTCGCAAAGAGGTACACGGTGCTGAACCACTGAACCTCCTTGTAGTTGTCACAGTTGCTTGTAGTGTGCATGGCAAACGCCAACTTGTCTACAAACACTCGCCAACTACTCACTGAGTGATAATGAAACTGGGAAAAGTGTGACACAAAGGAAGCAGAGACTGTGCAGACTTCGAAGAAGTATAACAGGAATGACTAGTTGACCACCGTGTCTCCAGCCGTCCATGTCCACAGCAGAGTATAATCAAGGCTTAAGGCAGACAACCGCAAGCCTAAATTGCTGTCAGGACTTTAATCCACCTCGTCTCCAGCAGCAGCAGGTAGTTGTGAAGAAAGGTGAGCATTTAGAAGCTAAAGAGATAGTGGTCGAGACCAAAACCAGAGGTAAAAGGAAAGTAAATCCATGGCTTTAGCCATTTTCACAGACTTTGTATTGGTGATCTGGCAGGTTAGAGCCTTTAATGTCTGACTCTGGTCATATGCATTCTGACAAGTACCTTCATCTTGAAAAGTTCAGGGCTGCACCACATGTGTGAAAAATGCTTTTAACACAGTAGCAGTCAGAGACACAACTCCAAATTAATGCTAAAAGGCTTTTAATATGTTCTGCCTTTGCCACTTTATTTGCAGAAACTAAAAAAATCCAAGGAGATCTGTTGTTTGGTGACATTTAACATGCATTTTATAAAAATCTCCAGTTTGCTCCCACTTTAGATAAAATCAGCTGAGCTAATAGAATACTAAGAATGCTTTTGAATTCTGAGACGCAAGCATCACTGCAGTAGTCTGACTAATATCCGGGATATATTTGTCCTCTGGCTCCTGGTGTACACTGAACTCTTATCCATTTCCTGCCCTAAAACTAAAATGGATGTGCACAGTGCAGCTCTTCTGCAACTAAAGGTGCCAAATAATTTATGACTTTCGGGAGTTTCTCTAAAGTCCAGTGGATTTTATTTTTAATTTATTTTTTTTAAGCTCAGGAACAGAAGGGCTAGAAAAGGAAGCGTTGAAAGCCAAAAATCTTATCGCAGAGGCCGAGTAATGGTCGAGTCACTGGTATTGATCAACAACCCTATCAACCTCAGCAGATATATTGTGGTCATTTTTCTGCTATGGGACCCAGTAGAAATCTTTGTTATTGCCCCCTTAAAATATAGATGACAGGCATTAATGAAATATGATGTGTCCCTGTCTCTGTGTCTGTAAACCGCTCAGTCGTAAAATTAACATTTTGAACAAAGCACAGCGTGAGTAAGAGAATTTGAGCAAAGATTGAGCCGAATCCTTCAGTATTCCTGAGTCCAAACAAAGTGAAAGAGAACAAGGCCAAGGAAACCACAAGAGTAATAATAAACCCTTTGTTATTATGCCACCCATTTTTAACAACTTAAATTTAGTCTGGACATATTAGGATTTATCAGATGAAAAGATGAAACAGTTCTCAAGTTGGCAGTAAAGAAGATTGATTTAAGAGCTTACAGTTACATAAGCGGACAGGTAGCACTCAAAAGAGAGATTTACACATATTAATATTTATCCCGCTTTTCCCTCTCCAGAGCCAGATTTCATAATATGCTCCAGACCTCAACAGCTTCCTCAATACTCCCAATAGATCAAGTGTGATTATTTGATATTAAGGTAAAAAATAAGCTCAAGAGACAGACTGACAGCCCTGAGAGATGGATTAAATAGCCTGGTTATTCTACATGAGCGTCTTCCAGCAGTTTAATGAGTTTCTGAATGGCCAGAGGAAAGAGGAGGTCGTGGGGATGGAGAGGATTTAATAAGACTACCTACAGAGAAACAGGGAGAGATGAAGAGCAGGTGGCTAGGACTTTGTTTCACCTTCTGAACCTCATTATGGAAATAGGCTACATTTCTGCTTGGCTGCATATGTATTTGTACCTGTGTATGTGTCTCCAGTTGATCACTGAGTCTGGAGAGAGATTCAGTCATCCACACTGCAGGACCAGATCGGTAAATGTGACATAGAGATTCTGTAATGTATAAGTGGTGCCAGGATTTTATAGTTTTATGAAAACAAATGTGTTCCACAGAGAGAAGTGCAAAGGGCATCTTTTTTAAATTTAATGAGTCTAATTTGTCCTTTTGGTTTCTGGCTGCAAGTGTAATTTCCTTGTTTTGCAGCTTATCACACTAGAGTAAAATAGAATGACAGAGAAAAATTGGTGGTTGCCTGGTGATTGCATTGATTTTTTTTTTTTGCTGTCGGAGACTGATTGCAAGTAGTTGTGGTTGGTCGCCCAGAAGTTGAGCGTGCAACACCCTCAACCTCTGGGCAGCCACTTTCGATCACCAGGCATTTGCACAGGTCCCTGGTGAGAGGTAACCTGTCTCCAAACAATCATGGCCTGACTCGAACTGACTGCAATCACCCTCAGAGTGGCGAAGGTTTGCAAATAATTGCTGTCTAATTTATAAATGCAGACAGATTACCAACACAGTCAATCTGAGAGTCTGCACCGATGAACGCAACTTGTCTGCAACACTTCTCTTTGCAATAGGGGGTTTGACTCAACTGGTTGCCAACTGGTTGTATTCTAGTTATATTCCTATATAAAAGCAAGGTTGCTGAGTGCCCATGTCATTTTACAGGTCCTGCAGCAACTATGACACTATTTGTGGAGGAATTTCTGAAATTCTTTTTCAGATCTGTGAGGTTCTGGCTGGTCTCTGAATGTAAGTAGTTATTGTCGATTTTTGTGATTTTTCACCAATTTATCGCAGTCAGTTGTCGTGTTATCACAATTAGATTGCATGTAATTGCCAACTTGACCCCATTCAATCGCAAACTCATAGCAGACTGATAAGCAGAAACGGTATGACATGTCTCAATGTTGCGATAATCCACCCCAGCTAGTTCCACTCAGAATGAATTGTAGTAACTTTCTTTGGTTTATGAATGAATCCCTAATAAAACAAACTGCTTTACTTTGCATTTAATGCTAATTAGCAAGGATGATCATATTCTACTGAGGTATTGAACTAGGGAAATAATACCTGCTAAACATTCTGGTATGAGTCCAGATGGAGAACAAATAGGCACAAATAGGAGTTATGAATATTCACACACAGAAACTTGTGAGGAAGCCAAATAATCACAATGTTGAATGTTTTTTGACAGTCTGATTTTAATCAGTGAAAATAATATTAATTATGCATTAATCTCCATTATATTATTCTTTAATCTGTTTATTTTTCTGTGTGAAAAAATAGTGACAGTAAATGTTCACCACAGGTTCCTGGAGCCAAAGAACACACTTCAAACATCTTGTTTGGTTGAACTAACATTAAAACAACATATAGAAGTGAGAAAAATATCAAATCATATATTTGGCATTCTTCCTAATCATTTCAGGTCTACCTGTGAACTTTGAACTTAATTCAAAAAGTCAGAGTGAAATTTTGTTGGTTGTAATATTGCTTGTTTACATGTAAAACAATTCAATTCAATTTAATTTAATTCAACTTTATTTATATAGCACCAAATCACAATAACAGTCACCTCAAGGTGCTTTATATTTTAGGGTAAAGACCCTACAAAAAACCCCAACAGTCAGACGACCCCCTATGAGCAAGCACTTGGCAACTGTGGGAAGGAAAAACTCCCTTTTAACAGGAAGAAACCTCCGGCAGAACCAGGCTCAGGGAGAGGCAGTCATCTGCTGCGACCGATTGGGGATGAGGGGAAACAGAAGAGAGCAGAGGGAGACGGGACAAAAGACACACTATGGAAGAGAGACAGGGTTAATAATACCTAATGATTAAATGCAAGTGGTGTATAAACACATGGAGAGTGAAAGGGAGTGAGGAAGAGGAAGTGCTCAGTGCATCATGGGAAGCCCCCAGCAGCCTAGGCCTATTGCAGCGTAACTAAGGGATGGTTCAGGGTCACCTGATCCAGCCCTAACTATAAACTCTA
>VUQI01019497.1:1860-14454 GCA_015106735.1 Paratilapia polleni | reverse complement strand
GCTTCCCATGATGTACTGAGCATTTCCTCTTCCTCACTTCCTTTCACTCTCCATGTGTTTATACACCACTTCCATTTAATCATTAGTTACTATTAAACTCTGTCTCTCTCCCACAGTGTGTCTTTTGTCCTGTCTCCCTCTGCTCTCTTCTGTTTCCCCTCATCCCCAACCGGTCGCGGCAGATGGCTGCCCCTCCCTGAGCCTGGTTCTGCCGGAGGTTTCTTCCTGTTAAAAGGGAGTTTTTCCTTCCCACTGTTGCCAAGTGCTTGCTCATAGGGGGTTGTCTGACTGTTGGGGTTTTCTCTCTAATATTGTAGGGTCTTTACCCTAAAATATAAAGCGCCTTGAGGCGACTGTTGTTGTGATTTGGTGCTATATAAATAAAATTGAATTGAACTGTGATGACGCTGGTTAGATAAGCAGTGAAGGAAACGATTCAACTTTGCAACCAAATTTAGATGTAAAAGGTATGTCTATTTCTAGGCGTCTTTTCACCTTTCACTTTTCTAAACAGAGGGTCTCAGTTGACCTTTCACACATCTAAACCAAGTCTCAGTGTGGTTTAGATGTCTGGCAAAGTTTTGAATGACTTTTTGCTGAGTGGGAGGTGGGTAATTTAGCTTACCTCTGCTTTGGTAGACTTTTTTTTTTTTTTTTAACTCATCAGAGCAATGCTAGATATTGATTTTCTCATCTAACCCTTAGCCAGAAAGCATTTCCCAAAATGCCAAAAGATTTCTTCTGCTATTAAAAAAATGAAGTAAACATGTCTACAGGGTGTTACTGATGCTGCTGAGGTCATGGGAGAAAAGCTGTGTGATATTCAGGGGGTTTGCAGCCCCCTAATGTGGGATGAGAATTCCTCGATTAGACTTTCTCAGCACCTGCTGCTGGCTTCTGCTTTAGACACACACACACACACATACGTTCATCAACAGACCGCCTTTTTCTCCATATTATCTCCCACGGGCTCGTTCCAGGATGGGAGGTTTCTTCGAACGGTCTTTAATAACCATAGCAACAAATGAGCGCGCTCATATTGTTTCACAGCTTTGTTAAGGTGCACCAGAGGAAGCTGGAGTGAGGCTGTGTGTAAGAGCGCTGGTATTCACTGCGCGTCGGCGAGTCATGAAGTGCTACACCTGTTCCCGTCTCTGAGGAGAAAACAGCTGGCCCTGTCTTTCAACACGCACGCAATTCGCAAAACACAATTCTCAAATCTCTACTAAGCAGGGGGAGAGCTTAAATCAAGCCATAAAACATCTGCCCAGTAAACACCAGCACAGGAGGCTAACTTTGCTTTTAGCTCATAGCTCACCTTCCTAATTATTCTCTGTAATGGCACACAGGCATATCCATGATATCCATAGAGGAGTAATGCTCCTGTGTAATAGCCGACATGCTATACCTGGTTCCGGCAGCCGCTTCAGGAAGCGCTGCGAGAGCAGAGA
Source organism: Paratilapia polleni (assembly GCA_015106735.1). Taxonomy (NCBI): domain Eukaryota; kingdom Metazoa; phylum Chordata; class Actinopteri; order Cichliformes; family Cichlidae; genus Paratilapia; species Paratilapia polleni. The sequence continues at coordinate 13,003 of VUQI01019497.1, read as the reverse complement.
TAGAAAGAAGGAAGGAAGCTTTCATGCATCCCCAAGTCCATCCTCAGGTTACACTTCCTATAAGCCGCAGCTTGGTAATTAGTGCTCGTTACTAGCTAGTCGGGCTCATGTGATGTGGAGGAAAAAGGCGCTCAGCTCCCACATGCAGCTAATCATTTGCTGGGATATTAAGCACAGTCTGAAGGCCAAGCCTCTCCAGAGAGCACAATGCTATGTGTGTGCATGTGTGTGTGTGTGTGTGTGTGTGTGTGTGTGTGTATATGGTCCTGTGAAATGTCTATCTGCAGCAATGCATCAGGACAAGATTCATCACCTAATTATCAGTCCCGGTCTCAACAAGTGCCTTACCTAACACATTGTGAACAGAGGCTTCCCATTCACTTCTAACAAAGCAGATGATGCTCATACAGTAGCCTCTGGCCTCTGATGTTAATTAGCTTCTCATCCTATTGTGAAGTGCAGTATTCAGGATGTTGTGTTTTTTCCCTCGATGCTGCACGCCTCATTCCAGGCTAGCAGGATTCAGTTCAGTCATGACACTCACTTTGACATTATTGGATTATTGCATTTCATATACAAAGGTTAAGGCTTCATGTGTACAGCATGCATCAATAGAAAAACGTGTTGAAATAACAAGGCAATCAATAATCCCTTTCTGCAGGCAAGAATGTAATCACTGTGTGTTTGTCCCTTCACAGTGAAGGAGGATTGTGTTTCGGACGGCGAGGATGACGTGAGCACAGACGCCCTGGTAGAGGAGATGCTCCAGCAAGGAGACACAGCCGTCATCTACCCGGAGGCCCCGGATGACGAGCCTCAACGTCAGGGCACTCCCGACACCAGCGTCCACGATGAGAATGGTACAGGACATCACTGCACAGCATCACACACTCTAAAACACACTTTTCCACCTGAGAGCTCAAAGCCACTGAGCTCTCACACTATAACAGCAACCTACCCAGTAATTACTCGCCCCGGGGGATGGCTCTACCTGCTCCCTGTATCACCTCAGGTGTTAACTCCACCCCATTAGCGCCACTTTCCGACATCATTACACACACTGCTATTTGTTAAGTGCAGCACAGTGGGGCCTTCATGACTCCCGGGCTTTTGGCTTTTACCTGCTACTACCGAGAGGAAAAAAAGAAAGGGAGGAGAGAGGGAGGGAGGGAGAGAGGAAGGGAGGGAGGGCTAGTGAGAGGGGGAGGAAGAGAAAAAGCAACACCTGAGTAAATTTGTCACGTCTGTGCGAGCTCTGACTCACAGCTACCTGGGCGATAATGTGTGTGCATTCCCATCCTGAGGCCCTCACCTGTCCCGAAGGGGAAACTTAATACATCACCTGTTAACGAAGTAATGCTTTACCTGTGTGGGAGCCGGCCAACTGAGACCCTCTGTTAACCCGCTCGGCTCCAGACGGGTGGCTGTTGTTTACCAAGCTCACTTTTCCCTGCGTGCGTGGGTGTTTTTTGAAATGCTTCAGACGCACAATAGGCAATCAGATCATAGAATATAGAGTGAGTGAAAACTGCAAGTGCAAAAGAAGACTTAAAATGTAATCTGATATATATTTATTTATATTTTTTCTTTATAAAGACACACAGGCATTCCTGCAGATGAGTAATGTTTTCTCCATTTGGGTACCTGTGTGCTGTTTACCTGTGGGGGAGGATCTCTCAGTGATTGGTGAAATAGCAGGCCACGTGTAACATCAAAGAGTTTTAAACCACTTCTTTCCTCCACTCACTCTCACATGTCATTCCAACTCTCTGCCCTTCTTTTCTACTAGGAACTCCAGATTCATTCTCTCAGCTGCTCACCTGCCCGTATTGCGCACGGGGCTACAAGCGTTACAGCTCTCTGAAGGAGCACATCAAGTACCGGCACGAGAAGACAGAAGAGAGCTTCAGCTGCCCCGAGTGCAGCTACAGCTTTGCCTACCGCGCTCAGCTGGACAGGCATATGATGGTCCACAAGAGTGGACGAGAGCAGGTAGAAACTGACTTGAGACGCTTTTCTTTTTCAAATAGTCAGCGCTGCTTGATTACTGATGATTTGTTTCAGTAGCACACCTGCTTGCACAATGCTGTAGCGATTGCTAAAATCAACCCCACCTATCTTAGTCCAGTTTCCTTAGCAGCTTCCAAACTGGATAAATAAACAAGAACTTTTGCCCTCCATTGATTAATGACATGAATTAGTCGCAGTTCAAAGGTCATGTTTTCACTGTGTATCTCACTGACTCACCCCTCTCCCCTCACCCGACAGAGACACATCACACAGTCGGGAGGCAATCGTAAATTCAAGTGCACTGAATGTGGCAAAGCATTTAAATACAAGCACCATCTGAAGGAGCACCTACGCATTCACAGCGGTGAGTGGACAACCCCTGTCACCATGGCAGCGTATTGTGTGTGTGTGTGTTTGTGGATGGGTGTGTGCATGCACGTGAGCGAGGCTGGTGTACACAGCGTGAGTCTCCGTTGGCCACAGATGTTTGAGTCTCCTCTGAACCAATATTTATGTTTTATTTATGTTTCAGCCAATTCCCCATATTTAGATATCCTTCATCGTGTTTCAGTCCATTGTATGCTCTTCCTTAATGTGCCATAATTGTGTTTCTTTTGGCATTATGGGACAGCAATTAGAGAAGGGCATTTCCCACTGGTGCTATTACATCAGCGTTTAAGCATCATTGAAATGCATTAGAGCTTTTTCCTGTCGTACTGCTCATAGCCTAGCTTGCTCATTTACCTTCATTCACTAATGGAAATTTGTTTCTCTCTCTCCCACTCCCCCCTACACCTCTTTCTTTCTCTCTCTTATACACATTGTGGTTTTTATTCAGGAGAGAAACCCTATGAGTGCTCCAACTGCAAGAAGCGCTTCTCCCACTCAGGCTCATACAGCTCCCACATCAGCAGCAAGAAGTGCATCAGCGTCATCTCAGTTAACGGCAGAGCGCGCCTGGGGAACGCCAAAACCCAGAGCCAGGGTCCATCGCCAGGGCTTTCCACACCGCCCTCAGTCCTCCGCACTCAGATTAGGGAGAAGCTGGAGCACAGCAAGCCCCTGCAGGAGCAGCTGCCCCTCAACCAGATCAAGACCGAACCTGTGGACTACGAGTACAAGCCGACAGTGATAACATCCCCGACTGTGACTGCCATGAATGGCGGGGTTTTCAATGGAGGTGCCGCAGCTCCTCTGCAGGGCACAGTGCAGGCTGTGGTCCTGCCCACTGTGGGGCTGGTGTCGCCCATCAGCATCAACCTGGCAGACCTGCAGAATGCTCTCAAAGTGGCAGTAGATGGTAACGTCATCCGCCAGGTGCTGGAAAACAATGCCAAAGGCCAGGTGAACTCGGGGTTAACCACTGGAACACTCCTCCCCCCACAGCAGCAACTCATCTCAGCCATCAGTCTGCCTATAGTGGGTCAGGATGGAAATGCAAAAATCATTATAAACTACAATTTGGACCCCAGCCAGGGTCAGCTAACAGCCCATAATCTAAAGAAAGAGCCAGAGCCTATGTCACCAGCTCAGACCACCACAGACACATTCAAGTCCCAGAAACTCCCAGAAGATCTGACTGTCAGAGGCAACAGGGCCGATGAGACGAAAGAAAAAGAGGAAAAGACCACTAAGACTTGTCTCCTGTGTGACAACTGTCCCGGCGGGCTGGAAGCACTCCATGCCCTCAAGCACTGCAAGAAGGATGGTCTGAAGCTGAATGGAGCAGGCCTGGATATGTCTGATTCTGCTGTTGCTGCCCTGCTGTCAGAGGGAGGACTCTGCAGCCAGCCCAAGAACCTCCTGTCACTGCTCAAGGCCTACTTCGCTTTAAACGCAGAGCCCACCAAGGACGAGCTGGCCAAGATCTCTGATTCAGTCAGCCTCCCGGTCTCTGTGGTAAAGAAGTGGTTTGACAAAATGCAGGAGGGTCAGATATCACTTGGTGCCCCAACGCCTCCCTCAGAGGAAGAGGACACCTGTGACTCTAATAGTGTGGTGTCTCTGGTCCCAGGGAAGGACAAAGCCACTATTATCCCTTCTGTGACCCAGGACAGCCCAACAGAAGCTACCCCAGCAGAGGTCAACGGCACTCACAGCTCGCCGGCCTCCCCTTCGCCACTAAACCTGACAGCTGGAGGTCCTGGCCCAGCCAAAACCCCCCAGAGCACTGAGGGACCCCTAGACTTATCCCTGCCAAAGCCAACCAGAGACGAAGCAGAGAGAGTGGCACCTAAAGCCCACCTTTGCCCCTCCCTTTCCTCTGGCTCCACCAATGAGGATGAACCCCTAAACTTAACTTGCACAAAGAAAGAGGCATCGCCACTCTCAGCCAAGGGCACCAGCCCCGCCGCACTGTACGCCAGCCAGCCAAGTGCCAAACCCCTCGACATTGTGACCACAATGCAATGCCTAAGAGCACTAGCCACCAACAACAAACAGACTATCTTGATCCCCCAGCTGGCTTATACCTATACCACTACAGCAAACAGCCCTGCAGGGACCGAAACGCACGAAACCATCCACCTCAACGGAGTCAAGGTGTGCACCCATTTATGTCCCCTAATGTCTACAAAGGAGGATGTAATTTTTACATTTTCACAGCTTTATACGTTTCCTCAGCTGAGGTCTCTCCAGTTTTATTGGAGGTCATCCACAAAAAACATGTTTGCCTCTAATTGTGTGAATCAAATAAAGGACAGACAGTGTAGAAAAGGATTCTGTGTTTAATCCATTAGCAACTTTGAGCATCAAGTGGATTGGAATCAAGTTGGCTTTTATCTTTTTGGAGCAATCAGTCAAAGCATTCTGCTCAGATATGGTCCAGATCATTACTTCTTATTGTTCAGAACCACCGCAACATGATAGATAGTCTGAAACCATCCAAAATCGAATCAATAAGTCATATATAGAAATGTCAAAATTGGGCTCTTTGTAAAAATGATAGCCCTTAATAGTTCTTCATTGTGCAGACACCTAATGGGCCTGTAATGATGGATGTAGATGCCTGGGTCTGTGAGTGATCTTCCTGCGCTGTCACCCAGAGGACATGAGGCTGCACTTTACTGCAAAGCTCCTATTGATCTGTTGGAATCTGTTTAAGCGCCGCACCTCTGCCTGCCGCATTGATTTATTGTTGTTGTATTATACTTTTGTGTTAAGTGGATTGGCATAGACCTGCCTTGTAAAAAGGAGCCCCAATTATATATCTGCTCCTTAATAATGCCAAGCATCCTGTTTGACTGCAGCAGTAGATGACTGGTAGACATTCAGGGACAGGACTAAACTTTAGTTGTGCTAGGTTTATAGTGTGGTTGTTTCCAGCTAAGGAAAAGATTGGCAAAGAGCTATGATCAGGGGATGATTCAGCATCACTTCCTGCAAAGCACTCATAGGCATTTTACTGGTGTTCTGAGTCATCAATTGTTTTTTGCTATCAGACAGATAGAGAAACCTATTTTTGCATTCCTACCAGTGTGTCAATCTGATTTCTCACATTCCCCAGGACGAGAGGCAGGACGCCAGCTCAGAGGGCGTTTCCACCATTGAGGAGCAGAACGACTCAGACTCGGGCCCTCCGAGGAAAAAGATGAAGAAGACGGACAGCGGCATGTACGCCTGCGACCTGTGCGATAAGATCTTCCAGAAGAGCAGCTCGCTGCTGAGGCACAAATACGAACACACAGGTAAACATTTGTGTTTCCCAGAGCTTTCACGCGAACACAGCCAGAAGTCACAGATGGAATGAAAAAAAGAACCGGAACTTGTCTCACCATCATTCAGTCTGTTGGGTCCTGGGAAAGATGAGTCAGAATGCAAGCGAAAGGGGGATTTTGAGCTACAGCATGAAGAAGGGTGGACACCTCCATTCCAGCAGGTATTACTCAACATGCACAGAAGAGGTCTGAGAATTTCTTTCCGCCAACTCCCCACCTCTGCACTGCCAGCTTCTCATGTGAAGCACCGAAATGTTGCAAGAAGCGAGCTCTGGTAGTGATTTGGATTGCTCCATGATGATGATTCTGTGGCCAAGCTCAGGTCAACACTCTCAGAGGCGTTTTAGATGTTTTTTTTTTTTTTTATTACTCTGATACCTGGCTCGGAACCACAGTTTTCAGCTCCAAATGACCTCATGCTAGGTGAAACTAGCTGCTCCCTGCCTGGATAAAGTTTCCTTGAAAGTTTTGAAGCATGATTGTTGTGATTTTGTTGTATTGTTTGGAAATGTTCTCCTTGGATACACTGATGTTAGATACTGTTTTGAGCTTTCAGGCTTTGGCACCTTTCAGGAAACAGCGTGGGGGATTTGCTCGCTGAAGGTTTATTGTTTCCCTCCCATGTCCTTTAACGTAACAGAAATTCTGCTTTTCTTCAATATGTTGATGTATATTTATTTTCTCTTTCTCTGCAGGGAAGCGACCTCACGAGTGTGGCATCTGCAGCAAGGCCTTCAAACACAAACACCACTTGATTGAACATATGCGGCTCCACTCGGGGGAGAAGCCATACCAGTGCGACAAGTGCGGCAAGCGCTTCTCCCACTCAGGCTCCTACTCCCAGCACATGAACCACCGCTACTCCTACTGCAAGAAGGAGACGCAGAGCCAAGCAGGAGGGCGGGAGAGCCCAGAGGACGATGGCGAGGCCCAGGTCGACATGGAGGCCCTGAGCCGGGCACAGAGGCAGCGCCTGGCCCCGTCCCAACTGGACTCGGACGAGCGAGGGAGCAGCACCAGAGAGGACGAGGAGAGCGAGGAAGAGGAGGAGGAGGAAGGCGTGGTGGACATGGACGATATCCAGGTGGTGCAGATAGGGGATGAAGGAGGGGAGGAGGAGGAAGAGCTGGAGGAGAGGAATGAGGAGGAAATGGAGAGAGTAGTGGTGGGAGAGGGAGGAGAGGAGGAGGAGGAGAAAAGAGAGATAGGAGAAGAGGAGGCTGACACAAGGCAGGAGGACGTGCTTGGGAGAGTTCAGGAAGAAACCAACATGGAGGAAGAGGAGGCGATGGAAACAGAAGGAGGGCTGAGTGAAGGAGCAGAAGTAGAGGTCACAGAGGAGAGTGGAGGCGAAACAAACAGGAACACGGTTTCTGAAGACGAGAACCAGACGCCACAGGAGAAAGGAGACTAAAAGAGGAACCAGACTCCTCTACGAGAAACAATCAGACTCCTCCTCTCCGTGTGCAGAGGAAGAACGCACGAGATGATGTCTGGTCACTCTGACAGTTCACTACTGTGTAGAAATCCAGGTGTGCCTGAAAAAATACTAGACTTTTCCACAGGAGAACGATTTCTCACTGTTAGAAAAATCCATTTGTAAAGAAAAAGATGAAGACAAACACAAATTTTAACAAACGAAGGACATGCATTATACAGACTTTGGAAGCTAGAGCCGACACGTTTTAGATAATGTTTTATTACTAAAACACCTTGGGTCATTTCTTTTTATCAGTGTTACTAATTTTATCACTCATATTTTAACCTTTAAAAGCTGTACAGTTGGGAGATATTTCTATCTTTTTATTGCCAATGAACAAAAAAAGTCAGTATTTTGTTAAGTTGGAAGGAAAATAAGAAAAATCCTGTGCACTACAAGTGGCTTGGTTTACCTTTGGATGGAGCAGTTGAGTTGTGTTGTCTACCCTTCAGTATTACCGCGCTAGATATACAATGTCATCATGCTAGCAGATGTTAGCATTACAATTCTTTCTGAAATTGTTTTGATTGGATTGTGAGCCTTAAGAAGAAAAATCTCATCAGCGTTTAGTTCAGCCTTTTTTTTTTCCTTTTTTTTTTTTTTTAAACAAATCAGTGTTTAATAGGAATTGTTTGACATTTTGGACAAATGTTCACTTTCTTGATGCCAGTTTGATGTAAAGCTCAATACCACTCTCAGATCTGCCTGATAAACATAACGCTACAGTCAGCAGCTGCTTAGCATAACAAACTGGAGCCACACAGCCGATTATCTTGGCGTTGTTAGTGGAAACTGGTAGCTTGGCTTTGTCTTTACAGATAAAGCTTAGTAATTAGCACATTATAGCTCATTAATTAAATCTGTACTCTAAAATAATTTGGCACAAAACATCCATGTTTATGCCTCTGCAGATTAAATGGACAAATATAACCAATAGAGCTTTTGACATGCTAGAAGGTGGTTCATTTTACACTTGAAAGCAAACAGTACACAATTTTTGGGGTCTAACACCAATACCAGTTTTTATAGTAGTTGGGGTTTTTTGTTTAATATTGTAGGGTCTTTACCCTAAAATATAAAGCACCTTGAGGCGACTGTTGTTGTGAATTGGCGCTATATAAATAAAATTGAATTGTATTGAATTGAATAGTAGAAAGTAATGCAGTTCAGTTCATACAGTCCTAAAACCTGGAAATGAGTTGGCATTTTCCTTTTCCGGTTCATCTTAAAGTCAGCAGGGTGTTTTGAATGGTGATTTTGGTTAAAGGCCTTTTTAGATATTCTACAAGGTTAACACAAGCTTCAGGCATTGTCACATTTTGTTCTACAACATAAAAGACATTAGTAAATACCCCATTCATGAATTATGAAGCTATTACATGTCCCAGAGAAGGCGTTTGCTAACGAGTGGCTAAATGAGACTACAGACGTTTCTGGGGAACACTCAACATATTAGCTCAGTGTTGGTGACGTTAAAGTCGTGTGACCGTTGTGTAGTGGTAAAGCCTAACTTAGAATCAAAAGTGGAGTCAATTTGTGGAGATTATTTTGCTGAACAAAATGTGTTAAGTATGATTTAAGTTTCCACAGAGATTTTCTGTGATAATCCAGAAGCCAGTGGTAAAATCTTACTGAATTTTTATTGAGGAATGCTAACTTCCCTCAAGAAAAGGCTGTTATTCTGTATATCGTTATATGTTAGAGTTATATTGAAAAGGGGAAATGAATGGGTCATTGTTTATTTTAAATATATTATAAAATATTTTTTGTGAAGTCACAGTTTAAGCTGCGTGCTCAGTTGTCATGCTGCTCTGCTACATGTGCTGCAGACAGCACTAAGAGTATTGTACATCATGGAGTTGGAGCCAGTCTGCTAAACAACTATGTAATGACACCGTATCTAAATTCCCCATTTTCTGCAATATATTCTTTAAAAAAAAACATAAAACACGCCAGTATCTGTTATATGTCAGTGTAAGATAATAATAACGGCACTCAAGTATCAGTCGGCCTCTACTTTAGATAGAGCCAGGCTACCCGTTTCCTCTTGTTTCCAGTATTATTGCTAAGCTAAGCTAATGTTCTGTTATTAACAAGAAAGTGAAAACCTCAAAATGTCAAACAAATGCTTTAAATGTTCAGAGCAAGCAGAAAGGGGATATAGAAAACTGTCTGACCCTTCCTATACCTGCCCCCTACTCAGAGCCTTATGCAAAAAAAATAAAAATAAAATAAAATAAAAACTAAGCAAGAGAAGCATGCGTATCAAAAGTGCCATTGAATATTGCTGTTGGAGCTTAGCAGCTACGATCAGGTATTGCCGGGTCCAAGATCAATCAATAAGCCGGAATACTGTTAACTTTGGCTGGTCACCACACCAGAAAGAGTAGAATTTAGCCTACCACATATTCCTGTGTTATAGATTTTAGAGAATTTGCTTTCACTTAATCTGAGAATCTAAAAAAAAAATGCACATTTTGTTTTTCAAATGGGTGAAATATGCTTTCTAATTGTTGACTGTGTCCTGCCTTTTCAAAGCTTATTCAGTGCACTTGTTTAACACACCATGAAATGCTCAGATGTCTCTTCAGGAAAATATAGGCAAATATGAATCCCGGGAGTTTAATCTTACAATGTTTTACCTGTCAGTATTATTATTTTTTTGTCTCTTATGTTGTTTTATGTTCTGTGTCAGTGTGTGTACTGTATGTTTTCAGCAATGGCAGTATTATCCCCACCCCCAGCGAGATGGTTATGTCTCTTTAGTCATAGAGAACTTTTATATTTATGTGTCTTATTTTTTATATTTCTTTATGGTTATTTATTACACTATGTAGTGTACAATACTGTAGTTTGTATTAATACGATAATATATTTTAGTATGGGACAAAAAAGAATCAATGGCAAATAACTACAAGCCTGAAAAAAATCTGACTCCGGCATACTGAAGTATGTATTTCAAACAAATGAAATGATGTTTTTCTTAGGGAAAAAAAAAGAAACTCGCACCCTGCAAGCCTGAAAATTGGAACCTGTGACCTCTCTGCATCCATTCTCATGTTAGTTTAGTTTTCTTTCCCCTCTCTAATATGAAGCTACTGAACTTTTGAAAACTAATTGTATGTCTAATAGCATGAGTGTGTGCTGTTGTATTGAAGGATGATCCTTAACCCCCCAAATTGTCCTTTTTGCCAAGCCAAAATAATATTGACGTATGTTCTTATTTTTTATTTGTGCAGACACAGTTTTATTTGTTACTTTATATGTCATGACCACACCCAGTTTTATATGCCCCTCCCCCTTTAACACCCTCATCTTTTTTTTTTTTTTTATAGTGATTGTTTTTCTTTTTCTTTTTTGCTCATTTTTTATGACTCCCCATCTCACAATAAAATACATCAACTACAAGCTCCTTGGTTTGTCATGGGATTTTTCATTAAGAGTTTTTAAATTACAAAATGGTGTTTTGTTCCGCTGCTATTTTCATGTCCTAATACTTTTCCTAAGCTTTTTTTTAAGCAAATTGCTCATAAACACTATTTTGAAATAACATTTGAAAAGTTTACTATAGAAAACATTGACTTAATTCTATCCGTGGTCTTAGAAAGTCTGTAAAACATGGATAAATACAGTAGATGTTCACATTTTAAATTTAGGATTGATATCAGTGATTATTGCCACACTATCACTTCCAAATGGTAAACAAGTCTGGCTTTGTATTAGTTTTATCATGGTTTATAATAGAGAGTTAATTCAATTCAGTTTTATTTATATAGCGCACAACAACAGTCTCAAGGCGCTTTATATTGTAGGGTAAAGACCCTACTATATTAGTGAGGAAACCCCAACAGTCAGACGACCATGAGCAAGCACTTGGCAACAGTGGGAAGGAAAAACTCCCTTTTAACAGGAAGAAACCTCCGGAGGGGCAGCCATC
>VUQI01019495.1:0-10688 GCA_015106735.1 Paratilapia polleni | reverse complement strand
GGTTGAATGTTTACTGACAGCTGCTGAATGTCAAAGCAAATTCCTCGTGTGCAATTATTTTCATTTCTTTGCTTTGGTGACACCAGCTTAAAAAAAAAAACTCCTGGAAACACCCTCGGCTGCAAACATGGGGCAGCTGAGGCTCAGGTGGTAGAGCGGGTCGCCTACCAGTTGAAAGGTTGGTGGCTCGATCCCTGGCTCCTCCAGTCCACAGTGAGTGAGTGTGTGAATGTTAGACAAAAGTGAAAGTGACGTGCATGCTGGGAAAGCAGCTGAAAGGCTCTGAGTGTTTATTAACCAGCTTCCAAAGCCTGTCAGATATGATGATCTGAAGAATGAAGGAGTTTAAAGGAGTTTAAAGGTTTACCAGCTGATTGAATCATCTGCTGTCTGATGTCTGAAAATCTCAGCTGAGTTTTAAAGTTTTATCACAGAGATGGAAAGTTTAAACTCCAGCTGAAAGATGCATTGAAAAGGTGAAGCTTTTAGGTAATTAAACGCGATTTCACCAAACGTTCCCTGCAGGTTGGTTCCCTTTCATTGTGTCGCAGTAAAAGTCACAGGCCTGTTTGTCCTTCCACGTTTTCCTCCTCCATCATCAGACTGACCGGTGTTTAAACGCTCTGTAGGTCTTTTGTTTTTTTGGTGTTTTGTAATCTACTAAAAAGTGATTTGGTTTAGTATGTGAACCACCATGAAGCAGACTCTCACCCTCCTCTGATGTGAAGTAAACAGCTGCCCTCCGGGCTCCTTCCTCCGCCTCCACCCGGCAGTCTCCTCCGTCCGACCTCTTCTTGCTCATGAAGTAAAGCTGCAGTTTGTTCTTCAGGGTTTTAGTCTGAACCGGACTCCAGTCCCCCTCCACGGTCACCGGCGGACACTCGGATCCCTCCATCCTGCTGTCTGGTTCACACACACTGACACAGCTGAACGGGCGGCGCAGACTTCAGCCGAAACTTCACTTTCACTTTCGTTTCTTCAAAAACAGCCAGAAAAGTGAGACTCTGACTCACTGGTTATTTTCAAACGACAAAAGAGTTTGGTTAAGAACTTTTTATTTGTAACTGAGAAGTTTTTTTTCAGTCTTTTACTGGTTTAGGCCACTGTTATAACACTTCAATGGTTAGTTATGTAAAACCTTTTGTAATTTATTTAATGCATTTATGAACATGCAGAGAAACACACACACACACACACACACACACACACACAAAAACCCCATAATAATAGAAATGCATGAATAGATAGAAAAAGAAATACTAAAATACTAAAAACCAATAATTGATTATTATTATTAATAATAATTATTATTTCTGCATAAAGTGAATAAAAACACCCACAATATCTGTTACAAAAGCCAAAGATCTTCACCTTACACTGACACCGTACAGAGGAAAATATTTCTCTGTTTGAGTTGAAAAATGACAAAAACACACAGAAAAGTATTTCAGATTAGGCGCAGACTGACTGAAACAATGATAGTTTGTGTATATAAGGGCAGAAAATTATACATTTCAATTTGTAATTTTAAAGTATAATATGCATTAAAATACAATATATAATGTAATTAATACTGATAATAAAAAATGAAATGTTTTTGAAGTGACCAGATTAAAACTGAACATCACAAATTTAATGAAAACTAACATTTTAGCTATAAATTGTATTTGTTTAATTACTGTAAATCTTAAAAAGTTTTAAACAGGTTGTAGGAGAAAGTTTAAGTGTATTTAAAAATGTACATTTTGTTTTTCTCTCTAAATAAACCGTGTTGAAGAATCCTGTTAGAGAGACAAACATCGCCCCCTGGTGGAGGCTCCTGCATGTTGTGCTGTTTTTTGGCTGTAATTTGTACACGCACTTTGTTTTATGACCTTTTTCTTTCAGTCAACAACCAGTTGATTTATTTACAGTCAGATAACAAAGAGATTACGTGTTTGAGTTTTTATTTCTGTGGAAACAAAACCGATTAAAAAAAACAACAACACAGAAAGAAGTTTCTGCTCATTTAACTAATTAACTAATTTAACAGTGAACAATGTAAAAACATGCATTAGAAATCCATAATGGGAGGTCATGTGACATGGTAGAAACTGCTTTAGAGTAAACAAAAATCTAAAATCATTTCACAAAATGAACGATTTTCGGTGTGTTTAGATACAGAAATCCAAACAGGAACGTTTACAAGTCAGTTCTGAAATCTAAAATTCAAAGATTTTTTCATGACAACATGAGAATACTCTTTATGAACCTGCTGACTAGTTGTTCTGTTCACAGTAATGGACAATAAAGTTTTAAGATTGTTGAACTTCAGGCTTCATTGGCTGCTTTGTCTTCACCTGCAGAGAAACAAGAAGAGTGATGAGCAACAGGTGGAGGAGGAGGAGGAGGAGAAAGAGGAAGAATACAACTTAAACCCAAAGCAGATTCAAATGATTTGCTCTGGTGTGAAAATGACAAAGCAGAGATTTGGCCACCAGGGGGCCCACCAGCCCACTTGAGATCAAATTTAGCGTGAATCAAAATGAGGGCAGAAAAGACTGCATGTGTGTGTGTGTGTGTGTGTGTGGTGTGTTTATGCGTACAGAGAGGCTTGGGTGGAGGGGGTGGAGGAGGTGGAGGCGTTGGTTTGGCGCAGGTGTAGGCCACCTCCAGGTACCTGGTCTGCTCCTTACAGGGATATTCCCCGAACACCCGCTCAGTGACGGGGACCTTACAGGACCTCCTGTTACCACAGCTGCACAAACGGGTCACAGTTTGAAACCAGTAAAAAAAAGAATCTGTGATCAGATTCATGTTCAATTTAAATTATTTACACTTCTCTCTGTAACTACAATACCCATGATTCTTAGCTGCTGTTGCTATTCATGAAGAGGATGATCAGAATGGTGAATCAGAATGGCACCAGAGAACTTGCAAATACTCAAGAATCTCCACTTTCTGCACTTCCTGTTTCGTTTTGGGGACTTGGGGCATAGTCCAGAAATGTTGGGGCTCTATGGATGTGTAGAACAAAAATGCAGTCTGGGACAGTAGATATAATAAAAAATTTTCACGGAGTTTCAGCAGTAAGTATTGTTCTGTAAGTATCCAATCCCCCCCAAGCAGCTTTAGAGCCATTTTGATTTGATGCAGACGAGCAGTCTGAAAGCATCGCCTTCAGTCACCACAATCAGCTGCTTCTTATCTATACACATGTAGGTTTCATAATGCTAAACACACACCAAATGCCTGTGTAAGTTATTGTTTGGAAACTTGGGCAAAATTAGCTTCCATGTAAAAGAAATGAGAGTACATTGGTGCTGTGTAGAAGCTGGAAAAAATAATTATTTTAGCTGTTTACCTCCATTAACTCCTATTTACTGACTGTCTCATGAGCGCCCCCTGGATGAACTGCCACCAGTTTTGGGACAGTGGGATTAATAATATTAACTGAACATTTTCATCATGGATCACCTTTGACTGTAGTGAATTTAGGACAATTAAATGCCTCAAATTCACCAGAAACTGAGCTAGAATTAGAAAGTGAACTGATTTACTTTGGATTACAAGTTCAGTGAGTGGATGATTGTTAGCAAAATGCACCCCAGAGGTTGTAGTTTACTCCTCTCCATCAGTTTCTATGTGCACAGGCTTTTCTGACTTTTTTTTAAGTGAAAGATCTAGATATTTTCTAACAGAGTTCTTCATTATTTGCACTTATCTATCCATCTAATACTTGAAGTAATTGAACTTTCAGCCATGTAACAGTGTCTAAAACAAAAACCTTCCCAGTTCACCAAACATGACAACAGGAACTCTGCAGTGGAATAAGTTACATCTTCACATCTGCTCATCTTGTGTGTTTGGGTAACTACTTCCTTTTCTAAAACCTCAGAATGAAGCCGAGCTTCCTTACAGATCCTCCACCACCATCTCAGCCCAGGGGAAGGAGCAGTAGTTGTCGGGTCCGTCGTCTGGGTGGCGTTTCCCCTCCCCACACCTCGTCCCCACCCCCACCTTATAGAGGATGTGATCCAGGTTTATCTTGGTGCCCACATCTGCAGAAGGGAAGTTTTATTTGTTAATATTTTGTCATAAATAGTGTGAAATTAACCCTGCAATAGACTGGAGACCTGTCCAGGGTGCACCCCGCCTCTCACCCTATGACAGCTGGGATAGGCTCCAACCCAACCACAACCCTGAATTGGATACGTGGAAGAAGATGGATGGATGGATGAAATTCTTATCTTCAGTTTAGCAAGATTTAAGAAAAGAGTATATTCAACCCTTAGAAACATCACATTTATTTCATGTTTGCTGTAGTGGAAATCCAGACCTGCTGCCTTTTTTAAACACGTTCATATTTCAGAAAGCTGGAGGGCTGAGAGAGGCACAGAGTATCACTGTTCACTGTCTTGTAGATTTGGGTCGAGGTCACAATAATAAAGAGAGGGGGAATGAACAAATGTAATATGAGTGTGTTTGTTTTGTGTGTTTCCTTACCACAAGACATCTCAGCCGTCTGATTGTGACAGGCGTAGATGACCTCTCCCTCTGTGAAAACACACACGGGTCAGACTGCGAGCAGCCACTTCCTCAGCCATCATCATCATCATCATCATCATCATCGTTTACTGCTCTGTGTTTCTGTGAGTCTAACGCACTTTATTATTTGTCTACATTTCTTATTTTCAATGCAAAGTATCACATCACTGCTCCTGTGAAACAACAACAGATTTTAGTTTCTATGAATCCGGTTTTAACAGTCGAGATAAACTTGTTAATGAAAACGCTGTTGGAGCCACAGCTTCTGTTTTTCTTACCAGCAGCCCGAGTGAAGCACCACGCTGCAGCCAGCACTGAAAACACACAAGTTAACAACAGATCAGAGCCGGCCCGAGGCATAAGCAGGCTAAGCAGCTGCTTCATGCACACTGCGTTTGCAAGTAGATTACGACACGTATGTCTCAAAAAAAGATTTATCCCTCTAAGGCTGAAAAGAAAAAAGAAAAAAGCAGCAGGATGAAGGTATGTTTCCATGAATACTGACATATTAGTTATTTATCATTAACATTCACTAACAGTGACATTAGTTAAACAGAAGCAGCAAACAACCCTTCAGTTCAGTCGAGGTGAGTTTAGGTGACGAATGGAATCCACAGGCGTTATGGTTGGTAACCTACTGTTGGCTCTCTAGTCAGTTTCAATTTAATTTATTTACTATTGTCTGTTTTTACATTTGCATTGTTATGTAAAAATTATATTTGTCTATGTTAAATTCTTTGTGACTCTTCTGCCCTTTTGCACATTTCAAAAACAGTTCACTCGTTTTAAAAATGCATTCTCTGCTGGTTTATTTCATTTATTTCCAGCACACCAGTAAGCCATAATGAGAGTTGTGTTAGATGTATAATGCGCAAATGATCAAGCATGGACAATATAAAGTTTAATATTGGCAGTGCAGAGGTGGGTGGTTGGTGATAGGTTTAGCTGGGGGGGCGGGGGCCCCAAATCAAATTCTGCTTAAGGCCCCGTAAAACCTCAGGCCGGCTCTGCAACAGATAGTACATGAAAACAGACAGAAAACTGAAATATTTCTAATGCCAAAAAGAGATCTGTGTGAGAAAACAAACAGCCAACAGCTAAAAAAACGTTACTGGAAATGTGATGATTAAACACATCAGTTTACTAAATCTAAGATAGAAGAAGAGAACACGGTCCACACACATTTTCTTTTCTTCAGCTCAAGCTGCTTTAATATTTGATGGTTGAAAACACGCGTAGTGTATCTACTGTCTTCAAAACACACATTTAGGTGTTTTTATTTTGTCTATGAGATTTATAAATTAAAGTTTTTTTTCATGAGAATTTCTCATTTACATATTTAAACATTTTCAGAAAACCTGCAATGCAAAAAGTTAAGTATTCAACTTGGAAATTTTCATGGTGCAAAACTTAAATTTCTACTCATAAATACAAGTTTGCAACAAATATGTATTAAATTTCACAACACATATTTAAACATGACTCATTTTTCTCTCTGAGCCTGAAGTCCTCACGCCTGCAGCACTTACATCCACCAAACCTCCCGGCTTTATTTCTGTCTGTGTTCACAAGGTTTTTACTCAGGGGTTTGTTCATACATCATTCTGAACATGTAGTCCTATAAACCATCCTGAAAATGTACTTTTTACTGACAGTGAAACATATTTTGAACCCAACTTTATGATCAGGCTTCTGTTCTTGGAAATTATGCAAATTACAGCTCATTTATAGAAGTAACGCCTCAGCTGTGGATTTAAATAAAGGTTTTCAGAAAACTTGTAATACAAAAAAAGTTGTTTTGTTGTTTTACTTTCTAATGGCAAAGTTTATAAATTAAATTTTCTAATTCACCTGTACTGTCTCACCTTAAGAAAAGTTTTCATCTCAATTTTCTGTTAAATTATTGTCCTAATTTCTTCTTTTTTCCCAGCCATGAGTCATGCATCATGCTCACGAGCATCTGCATCCTGACATTTAGAACTAACTCTACATACTTATAGACAGTGTAATGTAGACTGAATTAGAGGAAATGAAGTTGACAGTAAGTCCAGAGAATATAAATGTCACAACTAAAACTAAGACCAACAGAAACACAGAGTGAGACTCACAGCCGAAGGCGACCAGCCTCAGTGGGACCATGTCGGCGTCTCTCAGCCTCCTCTTCTGTCTTCCACCTGCAGTCAGTCTGACAGTGAAAGCAGCACCTGGACATCCACGTATTTATGTGTCCGTCCTGACGGCAGACATGCAGACGCCTGTCCTGCCGCTGCAGGCATGCAGGGCCTCCTCACCCAGATGTGATCAACATGTAAAACCCCGCGGAGCAGCAGGAGAGGCCTCCATAAAGCCACAGGTTTCAGGACCTTTAACACTTTAAATCCCTCTACATCTCTCATTAGGAAGCTCAGAGCTCAACAGAAACATCTGGATCTGTTAACCAGGGGTGGAAACTGCAGCTAACAGGCCCAAATTCACAAGGTGTGCATGTTTTAAAGAACCTATAGCTCAACATATGCTGAACTACACAAACAAGGTCTGCATATCGACTTTCATCCTTAAAACAGTAAGTTTTATACAGTGCACAGTTACTGCCTACTATTATCATAGCCTGGTTCCAGATCTTTTCATTGCTCTTCAGACCTTCAGAAGGGTCTGCTGTTGTAATCACTGATGATGGAAAAGAGCCAGGCTTTGTAGGCAGGATTAAGAATGGAGCCACCATTTACAAAAAAAGAGAAAAAAGGTGACATGAATATGATCACGAGGATGAGATTTCAACACTGTGGAGCGATGCTTTGATGAGCAGGCCCCTGTTCTGTTTGTGTAGCACATGAGGATGAGTACGCTCGTGAGCATGAGGAGTGATAAGCTCACACCGTGCACTTTGTTTCATGTCGTGCTGGTTATTGAGAGCTGGCATTGGCAGAAGACTGTGAGCTTGCAAACAAAGATGTAAACACTGTGCAATTTAACATTTTCCAAAAACTGTCTTTTGTCTTTACAAGTCTCTACTGTGAAAGGAAACTCAACATCTAAAACTTCTGTGACTCCAAGGATGCAAACAAAGTTCTTTATGACAAATTTCCACAAGACGCCTTGAACTCAACATATTTTTCAATCAGCATAACCAAAGTTTACTGCTGGGAAGACAGAAGACAACAGGGCTGCAGCTAATCAGTGTGATAAATCTGTCAGTTATTGTCTCAGTTAACAGATGAATTTACTAGCTGATTAAAATTTGTAACATCTTGAAATTGCTTTGCTTTTAATCAACAGCCCAGAAATCCACACAGCTGGCTGCACTCACTACAGTCTCAGACCACAGTGAGTGAAATCTCATATGGAGGTCACCCATAATGTGCAAGTTGAAGAAAAATAAATGCTGTGAATTAAAACCTTACAGGACTTTAATGTTATGCTGGAAATTGTACAAATAATTTTACATCTGCTCACTGAGTGCATTGCTCAAACAAATTAGACTGCATTCTATAATCAACTTATAGAAGATTTTCTTCACTTTTATAAATACTATCAACCACCTTAAAGTCTGGTATATCAAATTATGGGCAGGAAATTCTAAATTTTTGAAAATTAACGGCTTCTCAGATCTTGACTTGATACATCGGGGTTTTATGGTGCAACATGTTTTGAAACAGAAACAAAGATTATTCAGTTCACCTGAAATATTTCAGCTGGTTTGCTTCTTTAGTAAACATGGAAACCTTTTTCAAAGACTATTGTGAGAGCAATATACACTCACCAGCCACTTCATTAGGTACACCTGTTCAACACAAATATAAAATCAGCCAATCACATGGCAGCAATTCAGTGTATTTAGACATGTAGACATGATCAACACAACCTGCTGAAGTTCAAACTGAGCATCAGAATGGGGGAAGAAAGGTAATTTAAGTGACTTTGAATGTGGCGTGGTTGCTGGTCTGAGTATTTCACAAACTGATGATCTGCTGGGATTTTCCCACACAACCATCTGTAGGGTTTACAGAGAATGGTCCGAAAAAGAGAAAATATCCAGTGAGCAGCAGTTCTCTGGGAGAAAATACCTTGTTGATGTCAGAGGTCAGAAGAGAATGGACAGACTGCTGCGAGCTGATAGGAAGAAAACAGTGACTCAAATAACCACTGGCTACAACCAAAGTATGCAGAGGAGCATCTCTGAACGCACAACACATTGAACCTTGAAGCAGATGGGCTTCAGCAGCAGAAGACCACACCGAGTGCCACTCCTGTCAGCTAAGAACAAGAAACAGAGGCTACAATTCACACAGACTCACCAAAACTGGACAATAGAAGATCGGAAAACTTGTCTGGTCTGATGAGTCTCGATTTCTGCTGCAACATTCAGATGGTAGGATCAGAGTTTAAACAACATGAAAGGATGGATCCATCCGGACTTGTGTCAATGGTTCAGGCTGCTGGTGGTGTAATGGTGTGAGGGATGTTTTCTTGGCACACTTTGGGCCCCTTAGTACCAGCTGAGCATCATTTAAACCCCACAGCCTACCTGAGTGTTGCTGCTGACCACGTCCATCCTTTTATGACCACAGTGTACCATCTTCTGATGGCTGCTTCCAGCAGGATAACACACCATGTCACAAAGCTCAGATCATCTCAAACTGGTTTCTGGAACATCACAATGAGTTCACTGTACTCAAATGGCCTCCACAGCCACCAGATCTCAGTCCAACAGAGCACCTTTGGGATGTGGTGGAACGGGAGATTCACATCGTGGATGTTCAGCCGACAAATCTGCAGCAACTGTGTGATGCTGTCATATCAACATGGACCAAAATCTAAGGAATGTTTCTTGTTGAATCTGTGTAGTAACAGTATAAAATATAATTGTACTGTAAGTTTATTAGAACAAAAGATTTCCCTGGCAAAAACTAGCAACTCACTACACAAAGGCAGCCATTTTGGATTTAGCATTCAAATTCCTATCACAGCCTGCAGTGCACAGATAATCCACCAGAGGGCAGAAGACCTGTCAGATTGCATTCAGCAGGTTTTTCAGAAAAATATGGATCATGTTGAATCCATAAAGGTCTCTGAAACCCATGTATCAAATATATTATAGAGAACATTTTAGGATTAAGGGTGTGTTTTATGACAACAGAGTGATAAGAGAAAATCTGTGGAATTAAAGTCACAGTCTACCTCCAAAACACTTGTAAGTCTAAGCCAAAACCTCCTGATCTACAGCGCTTTTTTCTGTATGCACTTTAATATCTACAGCTGATCCTCTTACAGATCAGTCCCTGTAGAGCTCAGGGTGCTCAGGACCCACCAACACACCACAAAACGTCGTCACGTGCATCAGCAGCTTTGTGCAGAAGTCCAGGTGGCCCCTCGGGCTCATAAATACCACAGAGCACTGCAGCAGGTCATAATTCAGCAACAGGAAGAAGGCAATGCTGTGTTAATGTTACATAACTGGCAGATTTTAAAGGACATGTTAGTTAGAATAATATTCATTCAGGCTAAAAACTGAAAACCTGAGATTAAAAAAAGCGATTTGTGTAGCATGCTAATGTTTGCTTTGCAAAGTAACTGCTGTGGTTATGCTCTGTAAACTGTAATCTGTGTAAGACAAACTCAGTACCTTACCCTCCTCGGATTGTTTAATACTGTAGCTGGTGTTTTGTTGGGAGTAGATGCTGACTGATATTATTTGAGGCCTTTTGTTTCTCAAGTTAGGTTAAGTAACAAAAGGCTAGTAGCTCACCACTGTTCCTTCCTTGGACCCCTTTTGGTAGACACTGACCCCTGCAGACCAGGAACACCCCACAAGAGCTGCAGTCTTGGAGATGCTCTGACCCAGTCGTCTAGCTGTCACAGTTCGGCCCTCGTCAAAGTCGCTTAAATCCTCACGCTCGCCCATTTTTCCTGTTTCTAACATCAACTTTGAGGACAAAATGTTCACTTGCTCCATCATATATCCCACCCACTAACAGGTGCCATGATGCTCAGATAGTGTTATTCACTTCACCTGTCAGTGGTCCTAATATGCCTGATCCGTGTATGTAGCTGTATATATGACTAGAATCCTGTATATAAGGAGACCTTGTAAACCTCCAAAACACTGCAGAGTTTAATACCTGTTTGTCAGCCACAGCTCTTAATGCAAATAATAAGAAAGT
>VUQI01019488.1:45423-55856 GCA_015106735.1 Paratilapia polleni | reverse complement strand
GTTTTTCCAGCAGGACAGTGCTCCATGCCACACAGCTAGGTCGATCAAGGTGTGGATGAAGGACCACCAGATTAAGACCTTGTCATGGCCAGCCCAATCTCCAGACCTGAACCCCATTGAAAACCTCTGGAATGTGATCAAGAGGAAGATGGATGGTCACAAGCCATCAAACAAAGCTGAGCTGCTTGAATTCTTGCACCAGGAATGGCATAAAGTCCCCCAACAGCAATGTGAAAGACTGGTGGAGAGCATGCCAAGACGCATGAAAGCTGTGATTGCAAATCAGGGTTATTCCACCAAAAATTGATTTCTGAACACTTCCTAAGTTAAAACATTAGTAATGTGTTGTTTAAAAATGAATATGAACTTGGTTTTTTTGCATTCTGAAAACACTGGACGTTTTTTGGTATTTTGACCATTTTTTCATTTTCTGCAAATAAATGCTCTAAATGAAAATATTTGTATTTGGAATTTGGGAGTTATGTTGTCAGTAGTTTATAGAATAAAATAAAAAAAAATTACTCAAACATATACCTATAAATAGCAAAATCAGAGAAACTGATAATTTTGCAGTGGTCTCTTAATTTTTTCTGGAGCTGTATATTCCCTAGGCATTGAAGTATTTCAACTACAGTTTTGGGAAAATGACTAGCATGGCTAGCATTACCATCCCAAGAGAAACAGCTGGCATAGCTAATCACTGGTTGAGAACATTTTTTAACATTTAGAGCCAGGGAACAACAGCCATTCTGGAAACAGATTTTCCCACTACAGAGTGAATTCCTTTCATCAGTGCCATGTGAGATACACATCATTGGTATGTTCATCCCAAAGATCCCAACTAAAAATCTCCTCCCTCAGTTTTCACCTTTGTTTTGCTGTGTACACTGTGAAAAATACTATCCAGCAAAGTCTTGAGACAGCTGATTAACATCTGCAGCAAAAGTCAAATCAGGTCAGATCTGCTAAGCACTCTTGACAAAACAAATTTAAATACTGGCAGAAGCAAGAGGGAGCAAACTGATCGTAAAATTGAAGCCATGAGTGTGCGGCTGTGCCAGTTTTTTTCATGTGTTCATGTGCAAAGCATAGTTGAACAGCATCCATTTGTGATATCATGTGGCATTAGAGTCTTAGCCTGGCTTGTCATTTAAATATTCTCTGAGTTTCACTCAGAGAATGTCTTTGTTTTACCGTCACTGTTCTCCATCTGTCCCCGGGCCCCGTTACACCCAAGACTTTGATTCAGTCGACAAACGGTGTGTATGTGCAGCAGCAGCAGCAGCAGCAGCAGCAGCAGAGCAGGGTTTTTTGTCCTGGGATGAACTCTGCAGCAGCCGTGGTGAGGGCTGCTTGCTGCTGACGGAGGGAAGAAACAGAGGGAGGGAGGGAGAGCAGAAGGCAGAGGAGGGTAAAAAGAAGGCTGAAAGAAAAGAAGAGCGGCAGAGAAGGCGGACATGACAAATACGAGAGAGAAGAGAAGCCTAAAAGAGCCAAAGAGAGAGAGAAAAAAACTGAATAAACAGCACGTGAGGGAGTGACACAAGGGGAGAGAATGAGCCACCAAAAAGAAGAACAATGGAAAAATTGTATATAGGCACCAAAAAAGAAAAAGAAAAGAAAATGAGTAAAAGCAATGGGGCAAAGACAGGAAGAAAAAGCCAACAATGCAGATAGGGACAGCCAAGAGAAAGGGGAAAATGCAAACAAAGACAGAATCTCAAAGGAGAATGGCCGAGACTAAGAAAGAGATAAATCTAAATGAAAGGATGGGGGTAGGGTAAATACAGCGATCTGGGAGAGAATGACAGAATAAAATTCAAACTGAAAGCAAGTAAGTAAGCCATCAAAAAAACAACAACAAAAAGAAAATAGAGCCAAAGAACAGAGAGAGGGGGCCAGGTAGCCAGAGGGAGAGAGAAAGAAAACCTTTGCCAACTGTGAAATTTCCTCAACTCCTGGCGATAATAGCTCTGCATAATAAGCCGATTTAGCAGCTCAGTACCAATAAAACACCCAGGTGGTGCTCACTTTTCTCAGCTTGACAGACAAACGCTGTGTTTCAAGCAAATCTGCTTCTCATTGTTCTATTCATGCTATGCTCATAATGTTCAGCTACAGTAAAACTGAGGAGAAACGGGTTTTAGTTTAGGGTCACATGGTGTCAATGATTTTTGTAGAGTAGATAAAGATTAACATTATCATGCTGTGTTTATTGGTCTGTATGTGTGATATGGTATGACACAATATGGTGCTAAGAAACTGGTTAGAAAGGACCTGTAACACAAAGTTCTGTGGTATTTCTTAATGTCAGCAAAGTTCCTCACTGTCCTGTTTTTTCATTTATCAACTTTGGTTGCTAAGTTTAGATTTTTCACGTAAACCCTTCTTTATGAGAAATACATTAAATACCTTTTACTGATTCTTTAAAACTGGAAAAGCATTTGCTTCTCTTGGAATTAAAAAAGGACAGCAAAATGTGCCTACAATGACATGCTAATGTAGAGATGGTATAACGTTTATAATTTCAGTTTAGCTTGTTAGCAAGCTAACATTTGATAATTAGAATAAATATGCAGCAAAGATCTACTGATGGTGCCAGATACAAAGTCAGTCAAACGTTTAGAGGTCAGCACGAATGTCTCTACTAAATTTCAGTGCTCCACATAATTGTTGAGCCATTAAAGTCTGTACCTAAATATTTTTACCTTCTGATTAAATTAGATCAGTCAGAGGGTTACCATTGGCATTAAGACAGAAGTGAATAGACTGGGATTCACTGCTGTATGTACACAATATTGACCCAATGCATCTAGTGAATGCTGAATGGAAATTTTGTCCAACAGCTGCCGGCTCAGTATATTTCGCTAATGGCTCAGTCACACCAGAGTAAAAATAGGACGTCAACCTCCTTGCAACTAGGAAAAAATCTGTGGTTGCATTGAATTTTTTTGCAGTCAGTAACCAGTTAGTTGCAAAGACCAACTGATCACCCAGAGTTTAAGCATGCAACACCCTCTGCCTCTGGGGGACCACTTTCGATCACAAGGCGATTGCACAGGTCGCCTGGTGGGAGGCAACCTGTCTCTAAACAATCACTTTCCGACTTGGACTGACTGCAATCACTCTCAGACAGATTGGCAAAGGTCTGCAAATAATTGCCGTCTAATTTATAAACTCAGACAGACTGCCAACATGTTGCAGTCAATCAGGCTGACTCAGATTGATGAGTGCGCAGACGAATCCCCCCCAGACTCAACTCAAGAGGTTGCCAACTTTTTGTATTCTGGTTATAGTCCTACATAAAAGCAGTTAAATCGCCGTCCTGCAGCACCTACGTCACTGGAGAAATTTCTGAATTTCTCTTTCAGGTTCTGGCTGGACTCTGAAACCATAATTTCTGTCACTGCAACACACAGAGGACTTAATTCAAGGACTGATTACACACCAAACTGTGAATTTGAATGGTTTTCTGTAAATCTGTGGACAACTGATTTTGTGTTTTCAGCATTGTAATTCCATCCACTGTTGGTGTTGTATTGGTAATGCATTATAGTGTTATTAAATATCCATAACCAGTCACTCTACAGGTGAAAGGTTTGAGTGAATTTGAATTAGGTCTAACTAAATTGAGATATTGGGACTGAGTCGACTCATATTGATCAGAGATCAGCTAAGAGATTAACCCAAAAAGAACTAATACAGGTTAACTTCTAGTTAACAGAGATAAAGGGTTAAAACAAAAACCTGAGCTGGACAGGAAGAGATAATTATTTTTGTTTCATTATTATTTTCTCTTGTTTATTTTATTGTAGGGATTTGGATGCACTGAAAATTGTATGTATACTTCTATGTCTTCTATTTCCTATAAACACAGACGGACAGTTCAAAATTCATCCTGGTCTTTTATTTTGGAGCTCCTAAAAACTGGTCTTTCGAACCTAGACCCTGGTCTGAGCTATCTGCAAATACAGTGCTACTCAGACCTGGTCCCCATCTTTGTAGCAACCATTTCAAAGGCAATGAGATCACAAGTTCATTTCCCACAGTTTCAGTAATTTTGGTTGTGCAGCAGTCACCAACTACTGTTTTCCCTAGTGTGACTGTAGCATAACAGCAAAAAAGGTCAACTTTAGGGGTTCCCTGGAGTAAAAAAGTAAGAGGATCACCAAAGTCATTAGGGTTCATCCTCTGGGTACTATAAATGTCTGTGCAAAATTTTCAATTTATTGAACACTTGTAAACATATCATTCTGGATAACAGTGTTGCATCAGCTCATTGGCACTCCAATGCTGCAATCTCTATAAATATTTCTAACAATTTACTGCACTTTGCTATATTACATAAGGTCTAAAATCAACTGTAATTCTGCTGAGCACAGCACAGTCTTCTCTTGGAAAATAAGCTTTTTGTTACTTTGTCCCTTAGAAATGGAATAATAATCAGAAAACTGTTGAACTTGGCAAACTTGGTTTCTCACACTTTGCCTCGGCTATTGAAACACTGCCTCAAGCTAAATGTGGCTGATTAAATTTTTAAATCTCTGCTTTACTTGTGAACTTTCCATTTTCATTGTTTAACTTTTAATACTGTATTCACTATTTGCTTCCTAACGTAGTTTTTTTCATCTTATAACAACATAAACTTGTAATTAGGATTCTTCTGAAAAAAGTTCTAGCTTTCAGTGTGTCAGTGGGTATATATTTTAATCTTTCAATTCCCGGCTGTTTCTTCCAGATTCCACTTTCCCACATATCACCACTGTCCGATGCAAACCTCATAACTCCAATAAGGATGTACTGTGCCATTACATGCCTCATGGGCTGGGAAAGGTCTTTGACCTCCTGGGTTTATAAAACCCTCACAAAAGCAGTGACTGTTCTCAAAACTGGTTTGTCTTCATGCTGTAAACAATGCCACTTTTCTTACTTCCTCAAAAGCTGACATTTTGGAGATACAAGGTTTGGATCTGAAAGTGACTATGATGGAAAGAGAGCATGGAGCTGTGAAATACTGAGCTCTCTGCTTTACGGGCAGCTGCTTTTGTCTCATAGCTAAATATCTCGGTCTGTGAAGCTATAGTTCTTTTATCATGTAGAGCTTGAGTCCGTTTATTGTCCTTGGCTTCAGCCATGATGATTAATGATGCTTAGTATGGTGGTGCACCATTGTAAACTCACCCAAGCTCAAAAGACGGTTTCTTTAGTGTTTTGTGTCCTCACTGCCAGACATTTCAACTTTAGATTTTACCATCAGGTGTGTTACTTATCCTGTTCAGCGTTTAGTGAAAGTGGAACACCTGTGTGCATGCTGGACCAGTGGGTTGAGTTTCAAAGAAGAAAACAGGTTTTCCGGAGAGAGTTGATGAAAGCTTTTCATCCACGGTCCTTGATGAGAGACTGTAGGGATTATGTAAACAGGCAGCAAAGAGGAATACAGTATGTCAGTAATCTCTCATTCTGCAGCTTTGAGTTGCTGCATTGTTGTTGAGCGGAGGCTGCTTTCAAAGCTGCCTGTTTTTAAGCACAGGCTTTTATCCAAAATATGAATTCAACTTTTCAGTTGATGCTGCACTGTGACAGATAAAGGAATACCCTTTTTTTTTCTTTAAAAAAATCTCTTTGAAATTCTGCTTTGCATAGAATGTGCATTCATATAATTGCATTTAGTGCTTTTGCTAGATCTAAGAGCTGTATATGTGTGTGTGTGTGTGTGTGTGCATTAAGCCATGTTTTACATGCTTCATTCCTGAAAGCTTGATGAATGTATCCCCTACCCACCTGCTGCTGGACTGTGCTGACACAAATCCAAACTGGAATGGCCTTGTTTAACTGAAGCGCTTCATGTTTGAGCTGGTGCCAGTAAAGAGCATAAAATTCAGCAGGCTCGCTTGTCACAACAGCATCTGAAACCAACTTTGTGATTACTGCTTGTTGGCATTGTAGGAGTCAAAAACTTTATTGGAGCTATAAGTAAGATTTATACTGGTATAGCACAGAGTGATCATAATGTATCTGCAGGAGGATGATGGGGTTTTAGATCAATATCAATGGCTCAAATACCACTTTAGGAAGTTTAGACATTTCTTTCTTTTAACCCCATCTGGGGGGTTGTTGGAACTTAAAATCTTGCAAATGTATGTGTAGTTCTATGAATTATGGCTGATGTTATAGATGTTTGTAGGAGAGAGGAGAATGAAAAAGGCTTACACAGCCTGACATTGAGTTTCCACTGGATAGATGGCTGCCAGCAAGTAGCCATTAAAGGACATGTTCAGACATTTTTGAGCTGTTCTTGTGATAATTTCCCCTCTACAGACTGGCTCTGACCCACCAATGTTACCATTATTAGGCTTCTTTGAGTTCAAAGATTAAATCAGGATGCTGCTTTTCAAAGCTATGGTCTATTTATCATGACATCTGTGTTTCAATAGCCATTGGTGGCAGTCACATGTAAGTTTGTTCCTGTGACAGATTGGGGGGTTTGAGCCAATGTGTGACTGCCAGACTGATTAACTCCTTCTTCATGGCTTTATGTCATTTCAGCCATGAAAGGTACAAAGCCACAGACTAATGACAACTAGACATTACTACTCCATTGGGTCGTTCCATCTCAAATCAACAAATTCTTAGAACATTTTCTGCTCGACCATCTCAGATTTGCCTAAAAATTTTATGATCCAAAGCCTGGGCATATATAATGATTGCTATGAAATTTTAGCTTCATATATCAAATACTTTTCTAGATATATATTTTTGAAACATGGTCCGTCAACCCACTTTCAGGCTTTTTTCTCGCACATTTAAATATGAGGCAATGTTTGAACATGACTATCTTGAAAACTGTTAAAGATAAAAGCCTGAAAATTTCACTGGTCTTTCTTGAGAAAAGTTTGTCTCGGGTCCTGCCAATTTCCTGTCGGCAGTGTTGCGCCCGTAGTCGCTTTAAGTTGCAGAATGTCATTCACTTTCTGTGGTCTCTGGTTGCCATGTCGCTTCCAGTGTGTGCGCAACTTAACACTAGCACATTCCAAGTTTAGCCTTTTATTGGTAAATGAATCATAATACTTTTTTCCCCTTTAAAAGTTATGTAGTGTCACTTTAAGCAAATTCTTGGTAAAAATTGTGTCAGTTTGCAGCAGGGTTTTGTAAAGAATATGTGTGGTCAATGAAAGTCTTTCCCAGATAAAATATACGATCTCTAAAGGAGGGGATGCTACATTAATTTCTAAGTTAGTAAATTTAGCAGTTAATGTATTTAAAGTCTCTCTCTAACTACAACATGAATCTCCAATTTACATACTTAAATTGCAGCCATTTCCTCTTCAGGATTGTCATGTAATTGCTGTGAGTTTGGAGAAATTCACCTTTTTTTCAGGTCACAGTTTGAGCAAGGCTCCTAGCAGCTCCAGTCAGTCTAATTTGAACCCTGGTATGATGAAGAGCTCTGCATGGCTGCACTTGTGTCATTATAAAAATGGATGGACATATTTAAATACCCTTTTGTGAAATTTCTCCGTGAGTCTGCCACTTGGCTGCCTCCTCACCAAATCACTTTTGGCACTCATCCCCAGAGGTTGACTGTTTATACTTGTACAGATGCCAGTTTCCCAGAACAGCAATTAACATTTGGAGAATAAAATTGGTCTGACAAGACTTAAACTCATGCACTTGGTGTGTCACACTTGGCATCAGCTTTAAATTGTTAAAATGTAGGTTCAAACATATATAATCTGTCCAAAAGATTCAACACAAATTCTTAGATGTATTTACTTAAGTTAATTGTAAAAATTGACTGTGTGGTGGCTTACACTGTGCAATTTAGCATAGTAATGTAATCTGTAAAGCAAAATTTGTGATGTAATCCATCATCTCTGCATAAAAACAAGATTTGCTGAGTGCATACAGTATGCTCTTTTGCTTTGGGCCAAAGACCCCAATAGAGGATACATTTGAAAATGTAGCTTCTTGATTATTTTGTCTCACTAAGCTGGCATTTCCAACAACTGAAAAGATTTTATCTGAAAAACCCTCTTCAAAGTATATATCTTTGAAAATCTTATACAGAAGGTGAAGAACACACAGATTAAAGCACAACATATGTGATCACAGAGAAACTTGGAAGTAAGACGCTGGCCACACACCTGCCAAACTGCAAAGAAATCTTTTCAGTGTTTGCATTCTTGTGAAGATTGTTGGTCTCAAGACAAGCTGGAAAAAATGTTCCCCAGAAGGACACGAGAATCAACAGCATTTCTTTTTTGATTTGACAGTCACCTTGAGCCATTGAAATACATGCAGGTTTTCTGTGAAAACAAGAAATCAGCTTATAGCTAAAGTGCTAAACAGATCACTTTGGCTCAAGTATTTTTCAGGAATGAAACCCAGCACACACGTGGCTCTCTAAGGCATGCACTAGTCGAAAGCCGTTGGGTTTAAAATGTTTCTGGACCACAACTGTCTCCACGTTGTGTTTATTGTTAGGGAACTTGTTAGCACTGTATCCAAAACAAGGGCATGGGTGGAGAACAACCAGATGTGGCCACTGGCGGAGGGTTCATGAGGAGATCCTTCAAGCTTGGACAGTGCACACAACATGACATCAGTACCAGATGGTTTACTCATTAGCACACAGAAAACACTGTGCTGAAAGTCCAAAAGTCTAAACGCCACTTGAACTGCTGTGTAGTGCATTTTCTTCATGAAATATTGGGTGGTAGCAATTAAGCCTAATTAGTCAATGTAACCACTTTGTCCAGATTTAACTCTTTGGTCCAAAAGGTAAAATACTGCTCATTCAGTTAAATCTTTTTGAAACACAGTGGAAGGTTGTCACTATATGCTGTGCATCTATTTTGAATTTAAATAGAGATAATTCATAATGACAACCAATGAATCGAGTAAAAGTACCTAATTTCTCAAGTGTGCAGTTGTATAAGATTAAGTAAAAAGTCTATTAAAACAAATTTTTCAACCTTTTCTATTTGATCTCTCTTTCAGCTCGCTTTTAACTCAGATGAACTGAGGAGGGGGGAGGCAGCGATACCACTTGGCACACTTGTCTGCTCCACTTCTGCTTGATCCGAGTGTTGTGATGCCTGCAGTGTCCCGGTTTGGCCCTCTGTATCAAATGACCAACAGTGAAGTAGGTATTACCAGCACATGCTGTAGTTTCACAGCCCCAATACACAAAAACAAGAGCTTTTCGTGAAGAAAAAAAAGGATTCAAAGAATACAAGTACAAAAAATAATCAGTTGTTGTAGATTTGTTTCTCATACGTCCCCATCAATCACATCTCTTTCCTTTGGTGGCCTTATCATCCATCTTTAAAAAAAAAAAAAGAAAAGAAAATCCAGACCTCTTCTGGACCATCACAGCCAACACAATCTTTTCTGTTGCAGATATGTCAGTTTGCTGGCCTCAACAATCTGACACTTCCACTAGGAAGGAGTGAGTAAATAAGCAAGATTTCTGTTTCAGCAGTAAAGCAAATATGTTTATTAAGCACTTTAATATACATCAGAAAATTCCACTTCATATAATACAGGAATTCTTTTTAAATGAAAGTTGAATGTACATGGTAAGCTATTTACAATCCAATCACTGACAGTCAAATCAAAGATGGCAGACAAAACACAGTCAAGACAAACAAGATAACTGCTTAATAAGACTATACAGTATGTTTTCCAACACTGTTTCTAAACCGGTCCTGCCTAGAATCCTTCTACTGACCCTTCATGGCATACATTTGAGCTACTGTAGTACTGAAGAGCTGAGAGCTTTCACTAGGGCTTATAAGTGTTCGTGCATGCGATAGGTTTCTACTGCCCCGATCCCAGTTCTTGGCAAAAAATAGCTCACTGTTAACATTATGAAAAGCCTGCAAAAAATATGACACAGCCTGTAAACGCTAACGCGGCTCCACGCAATTCATAAGAAACAGATGTTGCAGTTCCCCCAGTGTCACAGCTGAGCACCTCCTCCCCTCCATGTCCCGCAGGGGCAAGTCCTGTTGAACTGATCCTCAGCTTCTCACAGGGAGGAGGTGGGACAGAATGTCATTTCAACTTTGGCTTTACAACTTTGCAATTCAGACAGTGTCACTAACCGCTAGTAGTTGTCTTAATGGCTGAACCCTTTTTGAGTCTTTGTGTGTCATGCCCCTGAAAAATCCAGCCAGGAATTAACTGAAAATTAACCACATGACAATAAGGAAACAAAGCTTGGATTTTGTTTCTTGCACTGCAGTAGGTTATACATGTAACTGTGCAGACAAATGGATTTTTTTTTTTAATCACTTGAAAATCGCTGCTTTTAGCACCAAAATGGGTTATTTTAAATATTTTTTTTTATGCACACAAAACGGGACGCACAACACAACTCAAAAAAAAAAAAAAAAAAACCCAAAAGAAAAAAAAATAAATATTTTTTT
>VUQI01019488.1:22937-37131 GCA_015106735.1 Paratilapia polleni | reverse complement strand
GGTACGTGAGGGGGGGGGGGGGGGGGGGGGGAGCTGCTACAAGCAAGAAATAAAACAATAGACCTACTTAAGTACCTTTGTTCAAAATGCGCCAAAATGACGTTTCCCTTCAGTCACACATTGAAAGATGGCCTACAATTTCCACTTAAGTCATCAGCAGACATCACTTCACTGGATATCAACTGTGAAGTCATGGCATTATTATTGCCCTACTCCTGCCGATAAAGCAATAAAACAACCACAGGGGGAATGTCATCTAACTTGCATTTGATGACTGCGGTGTAACAGGAACTACTATTAAGTACTACACAAGAATGCATGAACTCTCATTGGCTACAAATGTTCAGATGCCTTCCAAGAACCATTTTCTTTCTTTCCAAAAGCCAGCAGTCATGAAGGCCTAGATTTTGCACCATTTTAAGTAGGTTACACAAACTATAGCTGAGTACTGTGTGTGTTCACTCTATTTATGTGTGTGTGTGAGAGGACCCAGAACAAAAGCGACTGCTAAACAAGCAACAAATGACACATTCATCAGGGTGAGGGATGCAGCTCCTGCGTACAGGCCTCTGAGCCAGCTGCTGCTCGTTACAGAGCTGGATACCAGCCACAAGAGACAGGGTCTTGCATACAAAAGAGTGACTGTTTGCTTTCTAGATTAATTTTTCAAATGATGAATGAGCCAGCGTGCGTGTGTGCACGTCTGTCAAAAACTAGAGGTCCAAGCTCATCAACAGGGATTTCGGAATGGCAGCTTCTCAGATTCGGCACGTTCTTTTGCAAGACACCATCTTAAGTCACTGGATCCATAAAGAAAACAGAAACCCAAGCCTCACTGCCCTCTCCTCAGGCTCTCCAGTAAACCCGCGCTCAACCAAACGTCTGTTCGACAGCTGCAGCGTTCCCAGCTCCAAAAAAACACGAGCGCGCCAACCTCCTAAACACAAGTATGTGGATGAGAGTCAGCTCCAACGGTCTGCAAACAAAAGTCCTAGGCAAGTGTGCTGCTATTCAGTCTTTGAAAAATGTTGTTGTTTGATTATTTACAGACTCTAATTTTGAGTTTAACAGTCAAAAGGCAACAACTATTTCTGTTTTAATTTGGATAAGTGTGGCTTATTCACAACAGACAAAGTCAAGAACTAAGAAGTTTTTACTCAAATCTGGAGCTGATTTAACTGTGCACAGATAACTGTTGCCATGTTAAACGACCACCAGGCGAGACACAAAAATGATTACACTTAAATTAATTGTTATGTTCGCTTGAGGCGAGGCACACAAAAACTCTCCCGCTCAAACATGCCCCTTGCTGACTTTCAAACGGGATGTGAAAGGGTTTCCAGTCAAACCTGTTGTAGGGCAGCTGATGTGGTGGGGGTAGGGTTAACAGGAACATATTCACAACAAGGCCACCTGTGCAAAGAATACGACATCAATCATATGATCATCTATGCAAAACATAGAAATGGAAGGGTTTTTTTTCTTACACCAAAGAGCTTTAGTTATTTTGAATGGCAGAAGCTCATTAAGACGGTGACAAGAGGCTGAGTCAAAGGCAGAGCACCTGTCTACCCCACATGAGATATCTACTCTAAGAGACTTGTCACTACTATTACAGCCAGCTTCTTGCAGCTGCACAGATGACTGGAAATTTTATTCATGTGAAAAATTCTAATAGAAACCCCAAGCAACAGAGTGTTAACATCATCCAGAAGCAAATCAAAAAATGTAGCATGACCTTTGTGAAAGTCTGGCTTTTTCTGACTACACTAATTGGTAGATGTGCACTTTGAACAGACTGTCACGATGTCCTGATATGTGCCAAACAGCAGCATTTTCCGCAGATTTAGGCAGGTCGTGTGTGCACAAGAGGAGAAACACACGCTTTGTAAATTAATTAATACCATTTTATAAAGTGCTTTAAAAGGTACTCTGTGGTAAATACATAAAACATTAGCTGCCTCTCCTGTAATTTTCTCATCCTCCAGAGAGAACTCCATGGTCCTGGCCTGCAGGAGGCGACAGTAGTCCGAGGCTACAGAGCAGAACACAGAGATCTCAGTATAGCAACACATTACCAAGCTCTCAACCTGCTGCAGGTTCTAGTTAGAGTGGCTCTCCAGCTCAGCGCAAATTTCCAGAGCAAAACAAGGACTACTCTCACCCAGCTGACAGGGAAACATCAGGCGGGAAGGGCCAGGGGTAGCTGGTTAGCAGGGACTAAACTTTCATAACAAGACTGTGGGAATTCTCCACTAGTTGCGGATCATTCTCTTCAGACAAAAATTTAAAAATGCTAAAATAAGTTGCCAAATATACACTGGCAGCCGTTAATATACCTGGGTGCCCAACCAGAGTAAAGTCTACGTATTAAATATAACCACATTCCTTCTGAAGATGCACCATTTTATCTTCACAGTGGCAGCTTTTGTAGCGTTGGGAGTTCCCTACCTCACAAAGATCACATTTCCACAGTTTCTCGTGTTTTCGTTCATTATTACACAGACTGACCTCCCAGTGACCTCACTTAGCTCTACCGCCACATGTTTCCATTCACCCACATAAGAAACTACTCAGACTAGCTTGACAGCCATCAAGTCAAACAATCCATTATCTGCTATCGACATGCAGTGCCAGGTAGGCCTGGAAGCATTTTGGAAAGAAATGTCCAGATTACAGATTCAGTATGAGGAAAGCAGTGACTACTTGCTGTGGAATCAAGTACTTGCAAAGTCATTCTTGGCATACAGGTCAAGAAACAGTGTGGTATAGAACACAAAAAAAAACCAACCTGTCTTTAGATGACTTTTATCCTGCAGCAAAACTAGCTGAAAACTGTCCCAGGAATTCTTGAAGGGTGTTTTAATTAAACGTTAATTAAAACACCCTTCAATTAAATCAAAAACCAACAAGTCTTGCTCTGTACCACAATCTTGGGGGCAGGGGGAATCACAGGTTCATTAAAATGTGGCAGAGGCATGCCACATACCAAAGGGCATCACCTCAGGAGGGAAAAGGCCAACCAGTTTGTTCGCCATGTTCAGAGTCATGTGACTGCAGTGCAGCACCCAAGGTGTTATAGATACAGACATGGTAGACCTGTAATTTGCCTGGCTGTCAGACAGCATGGTGGTAAATTACAGTATTCAGCAGGGATTATGGTCTTCAGCTCATCCAAAGTGAGGCTCAACATGCAGCCTCACAGACGACAACTCATACATGAATATGGACATAAATCAGCTTGTCTGTGTAAGCCAATTTAAAGAAAGGGAGGGTAAGCCAAATGTCATCCTTGCTCTTGCTACCCATGGTGACAGAGACAATCAATAATGAAGACTAAAACGAGGACAGAGTGAACTGTGTGTTTTAATAGCAGGAGGCATTTGCGCTCTTTGGTTTAGTGTTGTGCAATTTAGTCTCTTTGGTGAAGGCCACAGCATGGTCAAAATATGTTGGAATTGATTATTAAATTCTTTAGACTGTAAGTACTAGAAGTACGTTGAAAATTCATGGCATAGTTAAGTTCCAAATTCATCTTTGATTTGTGCAACTATATATCCAGTTGTCCAAATTATGCCACAGATTGGCATTTTA
The DNA here is from genome assembly GCA_015106735.1 of Paratilapia polleni. Lineage (NCBI taxonomy): Eukaryota > Metazoa > Chordata > Actinopteri > Cichliformes > Cichlidae > Paratilapia > Paratilapia polleni. The sequence goes on along the minus strand of VUQI01019488.1, from coordinate 33,537 downwards.
CTGTGGAGTCGGTAAGCAGAGCCATCTTTGCCTGTCTTCAGGGAGCATTCCACAGCAGAAAAGAAATAAACCATCCTCGCTGCTTTACGACTGTGTTTGTGTTGTCAGTCGGCCAGTAGATCCTGCAGTCCCTCCAGAGAGGTCTCATATTTGACCGAAAAGAAACTATACCAAAAAACACACATCCAGTGAGATGTTAAGAGGTTTTTCTTTTGGGTTTTTTTTTTTTTACCTTTTTGTGGAGGGACTGCCTTGCCCTGTGTCAGATTCACCTGTAGACCTCTGGACAAAGGGCTTCTTGGAGAAGTGCGCACTTTAAAACAGGCCTGCTCTTTTCTTTTGTGGTCTCTGGTGGTAAATCAGTTCTGTCTCTTGGTGTGTTGGGTTAAGAAAGCTCCATTCATGATGAATAGAACAGAGGTGGAAGATGTGGTTCAGGTCCTTGCTAGGGTGGTCTACCTTCACCCGAAAAAGACACAAATACAGGAAACAGAAACATAGACCCACCCCAGAGTAGCACAATTTCCTGAAAGTGTAGCTTTTACTACACAATAGCTATGAAATCTATAATGACTTATCTATATGCTGTGGGGTATGCAAGCAGACCTGCTGATTACTTTTGGTTTAAGAAAAAAAAATCTCCTCAGGAGCATGAGCAAATGTGTCACGTTAGGAAGGAAATGAGTAAACCCACTATCAAAATGCCTCAAAGGGTGAGTGTCTTTTTAAAGCAGCCACACACTCCTGTAACATTCCTAAGACTAAGCTGGGATATAACCGTGTTAATTAAAGCTGTGATTCATAACTAAGAGGAGCTTTTATGTGTGGTTTCGTGGTGGCTCCTTTCCAAGTTTTGGCTGGTAGGCCCCCTTAATGCTGGCGAGGTGGCTCCTTTTCACCCACTAGAAGAAGTAAAATCGGGAAAGGAGTTAAAATAATTATGTATTTTATTACAGTGGAAATCAATCTAATTGAAGTTGCTGTAACACTGCGGAGCAAGAATGTGCTTGTTTAAGGGGAGCCATTATGTTTCACAGCTCCAGTAGCACACTGATAATATATTATTATAACTACTGGCACTCCATGCCTTCCCCCATCCTTCCTCATCCCTCACTCATGTTGGCTTTTCACTCAAAATCCTAAGTACAGCTTGCACGAGGTTTAGTTTTGTGTTTCCTTTAAAATGGGCTGTATCACTGTTATCTACCTTCTCCTGTACTCGAGGATTAGTCTTAAGGTGCCTCCACACAGAAGGAGAGATTTCAATAGTAATTCTCTTGTCACTCCGATTATCTCAGATCTTAAAACACATGCCTTCAGCACTCTATAGGGTTGGCTGATAGCCAGTAGTATTTGGATTAAATTTGAAATAATGATAAAATATACACATTAGATAGAAGTTGTTGGGCTGTAGCAAATACTTTTTTTTTTTTTTTTGTATGCAAGACTTTCGGCAGTAATCAACAGCAAATAAAAGATTCAGTACACAGCTCATACACTGCACAGCCTCTCTTCCTGGTGCTAAATAGTCAAGAGGTTTGCTTCACTCGTTCATTCTTGTAGAAGCGCAAGACTTCCATTTGGAAAGAAATACTGTCCATATATAAATGTGTGTATAAATGTATGCATTTATACATTACAAAAGAACAGACATCCAACAAGTGAAATACTTGTGTACAGCCCCAAGAGATGCATACCATCTTTTGTGTTTATTTCTGAGAAACCATGGCCTATTAATTTTAAAGTTTGATGTTCTTGAATATAAAGTTACTCAAAATTTTTCAGAATGATTAACTACAATAAAAAAAAAAAACTAGTGATGCAATTCATTTCTGCCAACAGAAAATTAATTGTAAGGGATTTTTCAAAAGAGAATAACCAAAAGACATCAGAGTATGAGACTAAGGCCAAGTGTCCCCTAAAAATACCTCTATATTGTTTACAAGTCAGAGATGGCAGTGATTATTTACTCCGATTACTGGTCCAGTCATTTTTTGTTTATTTACAGCATCAAATTGGATTTACACTTAGAGGATTTTGATGTGGCGAGTAGATTCATTACTAATAAGCCTGCGGGCAGTACCCCACCCAGTCTACATTTTTGTGTCACTGTCAGGAATGTCATCAGTGTGCTAGAGCTGTGACCTCAGATGACTTGTTGGCAGGATGTCACAATTTCAAGCTAGGAAAGGAGGTCATTTCTACTTATGCAGGTACTTAAAGGAATGAAAAAGGAATACTTGCTTTTCTGAAAATAAATATCAATATGAGTTATCTCTCCCCTCATCAAAAAAATAATTAATTGATCAGGTACTTTCATGTATTCCATGCAGTACTCCCTTGTACCCCTTCAAGAGTACCCACACATACATACTGCTTGAGAAACAGTGACTTTGACAAGTATGAATCAAACAATATTGGACAGATGGTAGCCATTACAGCTCAGTGATGCTTCCACATGACAGAAAGATCAAATGAGGCTGAATTAACTGCTGTGATGATTTAAAAAGAATTTTTTTTTTTTTTTGACAAACAATTTACAAAAAAAAACTAAATATGTTGAGAGATTGAGGTATGAGCTGATGAAAAAATATGTGTGTGAGGGGCTGTTTTTATTTAAACACCCAACCCCCTATCTCCCACCTCCACACAGCCCTCTCTTTTCCCTTTCCCTGCTCTGCCTTCTGCCGGAGGCCTTGTTAAATTGGCACAGATTCTACCCGGCTCCCAACCAAAATCGCTGCCTAAGTGTTTCCACTGCGCCACCCCTACGATGCCCTTACAGTAGCACAGCTCAAAGAGAAGGTAAACTCAGGAAAAGCAAGCTTTTCTTCATAGGTCGTCTTCTTTTGGTACAATTTACATCTCAAGAGTGAAATTTTAGTCCAAGTCAAAGGTAAGAGGGGAAGTCTGAAGCTTAATCAAACCTGAGTGATCATATAATGTGAGTCAGCCAGAGGGACACTGTGCAAAATTCTTGTACTCCTCACAAACAGACCATTCTTTGTTTGTGAGGCATTAGCCAAGCGGATGCAAGTGAGGCATTCTGCAGCAGAAGTCAGTATGCCTCCTTCTTCCTGCTCGGTCTCTGAGGTGTTGAAAACTTCCCAAAGCACATTCCACTCCGAGATAGACACAAGGAATAACAGTTGAGCAAGGAATGAGGAATTCTGAGTTTTGCTCCTGGGGAATAAAGCCATCTCTTTAAAAAAAAAAAAAAATAATAATTCCAGCCAAATGCACTTGCTTTGAGTTAGACTGAAGTGAATTTAGCACAAATCAAAGGTAACAGAAACCTCAGAGTTTCTCACTTCAAAGGATATTGAATTCTTTTAGTAATTTTAAAAGTACAGTTCCCTTCAAAACAGCCTTGTGGTTAAAGGTCATTCCTCAAACTTTATCAACACTGCATTCACAAAACCACAAAGTTCCCATCACCACAAACCAGAGTATACTGGGAAACCAACAACCTCCACCCCAGACTAAAACGGCCGCTCATATAAAATAGCAGTTGGCTTTGCAGAGAGCATGAAAGTGGAGTCTTTTGGCAGGTCACTGCCATCTCTGACTTGTAAACAATATGGAGGATATTTTTAGGGGACACTCGGCCTCAATCTGATACTCTGAAGTTCTTTGGTCTATTTTCAGTCCACTGCTGCATGAATAAGGAGCATTCATACTACTATATTAATAATAAGGGACAAAAGGCAATGGAAGACATTGTAAGTGGGTGAGTGTATTTGTGTGTGCAAGTCTACATCCATCTATGTGTGGTAGAAGAAAAAAAAAAAAGCCAGTCTTGCAGAAGAATTTCCAGCACTGGACTAAAAGCGGAAGACTGGATCTAGACAAAACAAAGTGTCTGTTAAAAGCATTAGCAAAATGAATAGGTCAAGGCTCATTGTAGTTCTGCAGGAGGATTTTGGTGTCAATGAGAAACTGAAATAATAGAAGGATCAACTCTAGAAGAGCATGTTCATAGAAAGAAAAGACGCCAGTCTAAACAGAAAAGGAAAAGAAAATCACATATGTCCTTCACTCCCCTCAAGTAGGGGCATCAGATCTAATGTGTGAGGTTGGCACTGTTCCTCTTTTTAAAAGCACATTATTTTTTTGAATCAATTGCTAGGCAATTTGAGTAAGAGCTCAACAAAAGCTTGGCCATCATCAAAGAGGCAGTAAAAAGGGAATGAGCTGGTCCAAAAAAGAAAAGAGAGAGAGAGAGAGAAAAAGAAGATAAATGCTACTTATCAGATTGTTCCAGGAATGAAATTCTCTTCAAACCATACCAAACAACAAAAAGAACAGACAGCTCATCAGCTACAAAAGAGGAGCAAAAGCAAACAAGCAGAGACAGAACTCTAACATGTTACAGATAAAAATATCTCATTAGCATTTGCATCTGTAGCATATAAGCCTATATTTTCCTCTGCTGACTCCACTCTCCACCTGATGTGCACCCCAAATAAAATCTGACGATTCCAATTGATGGTCTGGGCCAGATACAGCAGACAGCACACACACACACAGACAGAGGATAAAGCAGAAAATACGATTTAATGCAAATTTCTTCTGAAAGGAAATCAAATATAAAATTTCTTCCATCTGTGTTGTCTGTGGGCTCAAAGTTTTGGAAAATGCTGTGACGATGTTTTATACTACACACTGATACCAATCCAGAATTTAATCCACCATGGGTTCCTACGTAGAACCTTTTAAGTTAGAGGAAAGCGTGGGTGGGCATGTCTTTGTGATTATGAAGTGGGCAGCCTGCATCACAGTTGGTTTGTTGAATTACACACATGATGCCCACAAACAACTCAAAGTGAGTTTCTGGTGTCCTGAATTCCACCCCCACCCCCCTTACTTCATGCCACTACCAACAGTAATCAGATGCACACTAAGATACACTTACACCAGTTACCTATATGCAGGATTTCACTTAGTCCCCAGTAGCTAGCAGTTATTTACAACCTATTTCCAATTCTTTGAGTTATCAAGTACAACTTTGTTCAACTGTAGACACAGGGCAATTGCTTTAATAAATTTCTTCAGATTTGTTTGGATGAGAGGGTAGAGTGCTAACCTAAGAGCTAACATTAGAAAACCTAGTTAGCAAAGTGTGTCACATAGACACAGATACCTGCTAATTTGTGCTAAGTAACTTACTAATTAAATACTAGAATTTCACTCACCAACAATGGACCATAGACTTTGTGGACAGGCTGTTAGTACAATTAACTGCACAACCATGTTGCGCCATATTATTTGTCAGAAAACTGAAAAAAAAAAATAAAAAAGGGACTAACGCAACAAAAATGATCAAGAGGTCCAGTTCAGTAAATTAATTGGAATTAACTGAAGTGGAGCCTAGCGGACAGCTCCCACATGTCAAATGGCCACGCCCCTAAAAATGCAAACATTAAGTCTTAATGAAGTTTAAATGGGTGACTTACATACAGATTCTCCCCCAGACTGCCCCACAGTTGTCGGGAAGGAGGAATTCGATACAGAGACAAAAACTGTTTTTGTACCAGTATGTAAAAGTGTTTATTTCTGCTTAACAGGGATTGATTTGCTTTTGAAGACAGTATCAAATTGCCTGTCGAGGAAATGTTATTGGCACTTCTGAGATGGCTTCATGTTTCAGCCCTGGAGGGTGCTGCTTATGTACCACCAACAAAACCTTGTGATGGTAAAAATCAGACTAAATAAGCAAGGCACTGGAGAACCTACAATCAGTGAATGGCTGGCATTTTGCAATAAAATTATTAATTATCAAAATAGTTGATTAATTTCCTTGGAGGACACTTATGGATTAACTGTTTCAGCTCTAATTTATATGCAGAGCGTATTTTAAGAAAGTCCTACAGACAACATTCAGAGAGACACCTTAATCGCAAATTACAGTTTTGCACAGGTACTCTGTTGCATTTAATGTGGAGCTATTATGAGTATACAGAGGAATATTATTTGTATTGTCTAAAATGATACATGCCTACACCTTGCCATCTGACTACTAGCATACCTGCAAAATACTCCTGCAGTCCATTGAACACAAGACAGAATGTGAATAAACTGCCCACTGAACATGAAAGGTTGGTCAAACTTGTTGTTGGGGCTAAGTATTAAAGAAGGATGCTTTTTACCTGGTGTAGTACCTTTTTAGCATTTAGGAGGAGGGTGTGTACATTGCAGCTTTAACTTGCGTTTATACCCTACATAAAATACACAGAGACATAAACAAATCATACCTTATGAGCTGTTTGTGTACTGCTCTAAACAACAAAGCAGCTTTTAAACTTCTAGAAATTTTCCATCATTCCTACATGACACACAGCATGAGGGAGATCATCAAGGAAAAATAATAGAACCAACACAGGATTTAAAAGCTGCAAGTCACTGACATTTTTTGACAGTCCAGGATTTAACATGAAAATATAGAGAAATATTAACATTAAAACTAGAATCGCTTTTGGAGAATCTGACCACACAAACACAGGCACTTTATCTTTTATGCAGGGATAGAAGGAAGCAAGTATGTAGATTGTTCATCCTCAAACCTGACTGCAAGCATCTCCCGAGGAGGGAGTAGCACAACTACTCAGACTGCTGGGATATTGTGTAACAGTAAAGAGGTAAGGTGAGGGCACTAGAAGCTCCCACATTCAGTGGTTTTGGATAGGTAGAGAGGGTACAAACAGCAATGCGAGCCTGCAGAGGAGACTTCCTCCCACACAGTCAGGTTTTTGATTAATGTTATGCCAGCTCATCACCACAGAGTAGGCTGCTGGCCTGACAAGGAGATAATAGCAGCTGGTATGGTACAGTGTCACAAGACAAGGAAGAGCTGCAACTCTTACAGAGGTCTGCAGTGGTGACTAATCCCTTCGGGCACGTCGTGATGTTAGAAAGCCTTTGAAGAAGTGACAAAAAAAAGAATCACGCTGCAGGCTTTGTTTGTAACTGCATTTTTGGTAAAATGTATATTATTAAATCTGAAAAATCGAGCGGAACAAGCATACAGCACTACTGACAATTGCAAGTACTTTCTCATACATCAAACTCTTTTCAACAGCTCGGCTCAGTTGTAATAATGGTATCACAGCGATTTTGACAATGATGTATTGATTTTTAAAATACTACATGTAACACCTTAAAGCTTTTAGAAAATTGCCCCTACACTTAGAGAACAGCTACCTTAACTGAGCAACGAGGTAAGCTGAACCATTTACCTGTGAATAGTTTGGTAATGGCTTTGTTCTGTCGTCGTGCAGAGCAGATGAGGAGCAGCCAGGGAGGCAGAAACTCGTGATGACTGGACAGGAGCTCTGCAATGGTCCTGGGAGAACCTGGGGAGGACCTCTGCTCCCCCTCACCCAGCTGACAGCCTTCATCAATGGAGTCCACGAGCAGAAAGAGTGCCTGCTGAGGAGGCTTCACACTCAAGAGAGGCAAGAGTACGCACCTGAGGAAGAAGGATGAAACAAGGAAGGAGAAAGAGAGAAAACTTACAATGTTTTCATCTTTGAGTGTATTTAATTGATAACATATAATGGCAGAATATAACTGCAAGGTCAAGATGCACTACAGCTAAAACCTGTGTACCATTTTATATAAATAGAAAGGGACACATTGTTTATTTCCTTCTAATGTTCATAAAGTAATTAATGTATTAGTAATAATCACATATTCTTTTGACATTCTTTGCACAACACAGGCTTCACTTCAGGACAAATACTGACAGTTGGTCTAATACAATGAAACAGTGGCACTACAAGGACACAGAGTCACGACACACCAATTTCAGTTCATCTGTTTCAATTGGGAGAGAGTAAAGGCGTTTAAGTATGTCTCCATCCAACTCAAATTGGATCCATTAACAGGCCTGCTACTGATGATCTGAGCTCAAAGAAAGATACACAGTTGATACAATTATAATTCAATGAGCCCCCCCAAAAAAACCAAAAGAGCCTTGCCCGACAGCTAAATGTTCAGCCTCGAGATTATATCAAAGATGTGGAGAGTATTTTTATTTTGCAAGTTCCATGACAACTAAACATGCAGGATATTTTTCCCCAAGTCAAATCTCAACAAATCTCCCAGTAACATTAATATTGATGCCTGAACATGAATATCCATTAAAAACCACCCTGTGCCATTCAGTGATAAAGCAAACATGATGTACAGCACTAGTGTTAGTGTTAATGTGGCATATGTTTTAAACACAGCTGTATTTAAAGCATGTGCCACATTAACCCTTTATTAGTGCACAAATGCAAGACAGGCGTGAATATACTTGCTCCAGGGCACATATGTAGTCACACGTAAATGTACACTGAAGTGAGACGGCAAACAAATGCATTTTTTGACTTCTGTTCCACTGTGACTGCAACCAACAGTTTAAAGCCAACCGTAAGATGTCTGCTTGGGGAAAATGTCATCTCCTAATACTCAGAAAATTGCTTCCAGCTCAACTGGCTGTGATAAAGGATCTGAGGATTTCATATTAGTGACATTTTACTCTGGGTCTAGGTTAATTAAACATTTAAAGGGGGTTGAACAAATCGATTACTCAACATAAAAACTTGACTCAAGAGTAGACACGGCTGCAGGGCATCTGAGGATCTTTTAGGCTAGCTGTCGTGATAGATAAAAAAAAAAAAAAAAAAAAAAAAAAAAAAAAAAAAAATCAGTCACCTTCCGGATGATGGGATAGTCTCTTTAACTACTGCTCTTCCTTAATGGAACTGACGTTGCTTGAAAGCCTTGTCATAAAAACACTAAAATGCTGTTTTAAAGAGACATTTTTTTGGATGCTCAACAGCCTGTCACTAACCTTGTAGCTCCAAAGCCAATCCCTTTTGGGGCATCTACTATTTAAGACTTAAATTTTACTTCAAGTTCATTATCCTTAATGAACATGGATGCAGGAATAGCGGGGGTGAAGGTCTATGTGATTTCAGTCTAAATTGCCAAAGGGGCCACTTCTACAATGCCTTCCTCTTGATTACTGAAAAGAACTTCAAGCACTGACATTCCCCAATTGACTAAATTCACAAATGATGCCACATAATAAGGCATCTGATAAAATAAAGATAAATACTTTATTTATCCCATATTTAGAAAATTTAGTTCTTTAGTTTAAAAAACATCCAATACTATGTATTACCTAAAATACATTGTACTTAATTTGTCAGAGTATAAAATTATGCAGAATCGGGCAATTCAAGACTCTTATAACACTGTAAAACTTTGCTGCAATCTGACTTGCAGGTATACATCTTAATTTGTGGTAATCAGGAAAGTAAAAGCAGCAAAGATTATTCTTACAAATCAAATACCATTTTTTCTACTAACTGATGTTGTTTTCCTAGCCCAAGGCAATGTCTCTAAATTATTTGTTTTCTCGAACAGCCAAAACCTCCAAATTACTGACTTTGTAATTGGAAAAGCAGCAACCAATCATAGTTTAGAAGCTGGAATTAAAAGGTTTTTGTTCTCTATCAACTCCTCTTTTAATTGGTCATTTCAGGAATAGACGAAATCCCGAACAAAATGGACACTCGATAGTTAGACACTTTTTTGTAAAGCTTCAACTTTCATTGAAAACTTTTCCAAGAAGTCTGAACTCTCAATGGCGAAGAAAAGCAGAGTTAAGGTCTTATAACCTTCACACTCCACCGTGATGCAGCTCAGCCTTTGAGAAACACAGTCAATCACTCCTTCTTATGGTCGCAGCCCACACAGAACCTGCAGTGCCATCTGGGAGTCCTGCCAAAAGGAATGTCCATCCACAGGGGTGACTGTGTGAGTGTGTGAATAGTCGTGTCTGAGGCCATGTTGCCTACTGGGACAATCAAATTCACAGTGACAGCAAGTGGTCAAAACAAAGAGCCATTCTTCGCTCACAATTCAGCTACTTTCAGGCTGTCAAAGAGTCAAAAGACAAGGACTGCGGACAAAGAAAACTTAGTGGGATGTGGGAGATGGAGAGAAAATGAGCTCAGGAAAAGCTGATTTAGTTTGCCAGACAAACCTGCAGCATACCTGGACCAGAAACCCAAAAATATTTCAGCTTCACATGGTGTTCTTGGACTTTTTTTGTTCTCGTTCAAATCCTTAACATATGCCCAAGTCAATGCCAATTGCCCTTCAAGTCAAGAAAAAAAAAGAAAGTGGAAGAGGGGGATGTGAAATGCAACTAACGCAGTCGCCATCTGTCATGTTGTGTTCGCGACTGCGGCAGACGTCACTCCCACCACAATGTGCAAAGTGAAGCTTTCAGTGAGACATTCAGTGAAGACGTCTGGGGCGGCAAGGCAGCACTAGGCACCAAGCCAGTGCCTTATAGCTCATTTTATAGCCCGAGCCTGAAATCCACACCACACACCGCATGCACTCGCAGACCAAAACCATGATTAGGACACAGCAAAAACAGTGAAAAATAAAATCAATGCATGGCCTTTACGCTGCTCTATTAATTAAAGAACAACCAGGAGGTGAGTGTAGCCCTTAACTTCAGACAGATACTGACAAAGCTTTCCTCCATAATCTGTAAAAAAAAAAAAAAAAAAAAAAAACAAACCCAGGACCTTAC
>VUQI01019486.1:0-13939 GCA_015106735.1 Paratilapia polleni | reverse complement strand
CATACATATATATATATATATATATATATATATATATATATATATATATATATATATATATATGTATATCACAAAATTTCTTGGTAACATCAATTATGAAATGTATATGACTGAAAGGAAGGGGAAAAAAAAATCAAATTGTTCATGTAAACTCTTTGTAGTCATGTTGCATTCCTATTTTCCTGATCATTTTGTGTCACAGAATGACATCAAAAGATAGAATGACCACTAAAAAAATGCAAAATAACCAGAAAGTAATGCAAAATTACAACAAAGCAAAGCACCATGACCACAAAAAGACACAGAATACATTCAGGGATAGAATGACCAAGAGACACAGATTGAGAGCATATATGCAGAATTACTACAAAGAAATGAAACTGAATATGTCGAGGGTCATTCTGTGTCTCGTTGTGGTTTTGTGGCATTCCTTAGAGACACAGAATGACCACAGACAAATGCAACATGACCACAAAGAGACACACAACGATTTAAAAGAAAAATAGTGACTATAAACAAAATACAAATGACCAAGAAGCAATTTACAATTACAACAAGTGAATGTAACAAGGCCAGGAAGAGGACAGAATGATCATAGACACAGAATGAAATCACGAAGACAAAGTAAGACATTATAGAGACTCAGAATGACCACAGAGGAATGCAACATAATCTCAGCAATACAGAATGATGTTAAAGAGAAACAAGATAATATTTGAATTGAAGCCATATATTTGAATCACATTGTATTTTGAAAACGATTCATATAAATGTCAGAAAATGTGTGTGTTTTTAAAAATCATATTTCTCAGTATTGACTCTTCCTCTGTTATCCTTTTGCTATAATACAAGTGTGGTAAACATGAGCTTGTTTAACTTAGCTGACCCTATATACAACACAGCAGGCTCCGGGGGTAAAAAATGAAGTGTCAAAAACTGCATTTCCTCAAGTGGCCGCTTGAGTATGGCTTCAAAAGTGACACCCATAGAATTCCATGCTGAAATGCTCAACTTTACTGCAGAAATAAGACTGTTTTCAGCCTGCAACAAAAACAACTTTGCTCTGTAGCTCATCCTTTTAAACTTTAAGGTTTAAAGTTAGGTGTGTGACTGCTTTGATTGACAGATGTGCTGACACAGGCACTTGCAGCCAATTGAGGTTTCTCACGTGACATCAGAGTTGTCTGCCATATTGGGCCTGATACAACCTCTGGTTTCTAGGGGAAAAAATGTGCTTTCCCCAACTGGTTGGCAGTGGGTCCTGGAGGTTGATGGCCCTCGCTGGGTGAAATTGGTTGCAAAGAAGGTGCTGCACCAAAAACCTCCTAGTTTTTTGTGGCAATTTGCTAGCTTTAGTTGCTAGCAGATTGCCACAGTAGTTTTTCATGTTTGTTTGTAAACACTTGCTAACTAGCCGAGTGGTAGTAAAACTTGAAAAAGTGTGATTCAAACCAGAAACAGAGAAGGTTCACCTTCAAAGTAAAAGCTGTGACACAGCGCTGCAGCCAACATTTTTCAAAAAGCCCAACTTTTACTTTGAAGGTAAACAATCTCCATTTCCGGTTTGTGTCACGTTTTTCCCAGTTTCAGTACATCTCAGAGAGTAGCTGGCCGGTGTTTGTAGACAAGTCTGCCACTTCCATGCAAACTATGAGCGACTGCAGCAATCTGCTAGTGACCAAAGCAATCACAAGGAAATCTTTGCCAACCGGTTGGGGAATACACATTTTTCCCTATATTGGTGGTTGCCAGGGGATCACTGACCAGTCTCTAGGTCTGTGTGACTAGGCTTTAGCAATCAATTTCCCAGCAACTGCCATCAATCTCCAACAACCATTCACAATCAGTCAGTCAATACTCATTTTTCCCACACGACCAGTGGTTGCCAGATTCTCACGGACCAGTCTCTGACTGGTACTGGGGCCTTATTCAGTTGATCCTACATTGTCACCATTATTATCACACGTCCAAAATGGCAGACAAGTTAACGTCACGTGGTGAGCTATTAAGTTTCTTCAAAACCTCAATAGCTGTCACTAAACTGTACCTCTTGACCACCTTTGTATCTTTTTTTTTTTATCAAACAAAAAATATAATTGCCCTTTCCAAGAAGTTTGTGCTTTAGTTTTGGTGAGTGGGGCATAAAAAATAGGTTTTTCTTAAACATTTGTTTTAATTAAGAAAGCCAGACTCTGCTTATATGATTTATTGGTTGAGGCCTGGTAACGATGCTCTTCTTTGTATGCTTTCTATACCCATTTCCTTCCCTGATTAGAGTGATTGGACCACATAAATAACATGACAAATATATACTAATAACACTTCCTCTTGTCCATCATTGACCAATAACTCTACCCCTCCTCCCCAAATGACCAGAAAAAATGAACATTTACAAGATGGTTGCCATCAAACTTGCTTTGCCAGAAAGGATTTAAGTCTTCTTTGTTCAAGTGTGTGTGCCTACTTTTTGTGTGTTTAATTAAAATGTTACATTTTTTTCTAAAGAGCATCTGTCCCTGTTTTGCTGCAGTGCTGTTACTTCCTGCCCAGGGGTGCCTTCCAATTGCCATCTCTGTCTCTATGCTCTGCTCTCCTCTCTCCCTCCATAGCTTAATCTCTGCTGCCCTTTTTTACAGTTAGGTCCATAAGTAATTGGACAATGACATAATTTTTATAATTTTGCCTTGTTACACCACCTGTTTAGGAATTACAGCCATTTTTATACATAGTACCCCATTTTCAGAGGCTCAGAAGTAATTGGACAATTGACTGACAAGCAGTTTCATGGCAAGGTGAGGCCTGGTCCCTTCATTATTCCTTGACAAATTAAGCAGAAAAAAAAAATCTGGTGTTAATTTCAAGTGTTAAGCAATCATTTGCTAGATGTTCACCGGAATTATTTTAATATCAGGTCCAAACAGGGCACGATAGAGCAGTGGTTAGTACTGCTGCCTCACAGCAAGAAGGTCCTGAGTTCAAATCCACCATCTGACTGGGGCCTTTCTGTGAGGAGTTTGCATGTTCTCCCCGTGTCTGCGTGGGTTCTCTCCAGGTACTCTGGCTTCCTCCCACAGTCCAAAGACATGCAGTTAGTGGGGTTAGGTTAATTGGTAATTCTAAATTGGCTGTAGGTGTGAATGTGAATGGTTGTCTGTCTCTCTGTGTTAGCCCTGCGACCTGTCCAGGGTGTACCCCGCCTCTTGCCAGCTGAGAGATGGGATAGACTCCAGCCCCTACCTGAAACCCTGAATAGGATAAGCGGAAGAAAATGGATGGGTGGAGGTCCAAACAGAACAACCCCTTCACAACATAAAGTCAAGAACACATTTGTGGAGGTAGGGGTATCATTATCAAGGTCTATGATCAAGAGCCACCTTCATGAATGTAAATACAGAGGGTTTACAACAAAGTGAAAACCACTGATTACACTCAAGAATAGGAAGGCCAGATTACACTTTGCTAGAAAACATCTAAGAGTCTGCACAGTTCTGGAAAATAATTCTTCAGACAAATGTCCAAAGTATGATATGAAGAGAAAAATATGGAAAAAGAAAGAAACAGCTCATGATCTGAAACATACCACATCATCTGTCAAGTATGTTGGAGGCAATGTGATGGCATGGGCATGTATGGCTACCAGTGGAACCAGGTCATTACTGTTTATTGATTATATCACTGCTCATGGAAGTAGCAAGATGAATTCTGAAGTGTACAGGGCTAGACTCTCTACTCAGATTCAGCCAAATGCTGCAAAACTAATCGGATGGTGCTATTCTTGAATGGCCAAGTCGGTCACTTCAACCCAACTGAGCATGCTTTTTAGTTACTGAAGATAAAACTGAAGGCAGTGAGATCCACAAGCAAACAGCAACTGAAGGTGGCTATAATAAAGGCCTGGCAGAGTCTGCCAAGGGAGGAAACGCAGCATTTGGTGATGTCCAGGGGTTCTAGACATCGGACAGCCAATTAATGAAAGGGACTGTCTAGATCTGTTCTGTATGGAATGTCCATTTATTTCAAACTGTTTACACTGTTAACATCCACCTGGTTACTGACAAAGCCTCTAGGGTTAGGATTAGGTTTTATTTGAGCCACATGCCAAATAAGCAAAGATACAGAAACTAGATTACTGTTACTGTCACAGTTTGTAGACTGTGTGGATCATGAAGTCTTTTAAAGGACCCAAAATGAGAGACACAGGAAGCAATTAGAAGAAGAAAAGATCAGACGTTTTATTTAGGCTAAATGCAAAATCCAAAATAGTCCAAAAATGCAAGGACTACAGAGAAGAACACAAAGGGGAAAAACACTCAAGAGCAAAACAGATGCTGCAACAAAGAACAAAGAGAAGACAGAACTATTTATACACATGAGGTAATCAGGAAAGTGGAAACAGGTGAGGAAATAAGGTACAGGTATAGACAATAATGACAATCACAGAAACAAGACTTGAACAAGAGAGAAACAAAACTTTTAAAAAAAAACTGAGACAACCAATTACCAAATTAAAAAATGAAATAAATCAAACAATAACTACTAAACACAGAGACAAATTAAACTGAACAAAAAGGAACACTAAGGAAACTCAGCACAAGTAACAAACCACAGACCGTAACTAGAATTAAAATACAAGAACTAAAAGGCTCAAACTACAAGTGTACATAAAAATCAAAGCCTCAAGCATTAAGCAAAAGCAAAACTAAGAACACATGACAATATGGGGAGAGCAGCCAAAAAGGGTAGTATCCAAGGAGTTCACAGAGATCAAGGAGCAGTTAAATTTTTGCAGTTTCTAAAACCCTAAAACCCATCAAAATATTAATTCTACCACTATTTTTTTTTAAAAATCAATAAACCAGTCTGTCTAGCAACAGTTAAAGAACAGTTAAACAGATTTGAAAAAATTTTTAAAAAAGCTGTCTGTCTCTACCGCTTCATGGCTGAGTTGCTGTCGTTCCCAATCCCTTCCACTTTGTTATAATACCACTAACAGTTGACTGTGGAATATTTAGTAGCGAGGAAATTTCACGACTCGACTTATTGCACAGGTGGCATCCTATCACGGTACCACGCTGGAATTCACTGAGCTCCTGAGAGCGACCCATTCTTTCACAAATGTTTGTAGAAGCAGTCTGCATGCCTAGGTGCTCGATTTTATACACCTGTGGCCATGGAAGTGATTGGAACACCTGAATTCAATGATTTGGATGGGTGAGTGAATACTTTTGGCAATATAGTGTTATATAGTTTTCTGTCAGGCGCCGTCGCTGTCTCCCTGCATGTGTGGATGCCACTGCTGCTTGTCCAACTGAGCTCCCACTTCTTATCCCTGCTGATGCTCCTAGAAAATGCCGACCTCTTCCATGGCCTTCCCACTATGGCTCCAATTTTAGAGTGGTCTTTCTAAAGGGGTGGACTGGACAGGTATGATTCATTTTCTTAAATGGAGAGATGTTAGTAGGAAGTAAAACTAACAAATAACAATATTCAAAATATTCAATTCAATTTCAAAATCTAAAATTCTCCTTAGAGCTTCACTGAGTTCCTTGGATTTCCCATTGTTCTGAGTATTGGTCAATCTAATGAGTGCTGTCAAACAAATACTTTTTATGCTGGTAAAGTTGTAGTTAATCACAATCACTAATGAGAAGTTAATAGGCCTTGACCTTGTCCAGTTAAAAGACACTGTAGGACCTTCAACGCCACTTATTCAAAGAATTAAGTGAATGTATGTATATATTTGAGCCTTTATGTATAATTTTGATCCTGTGTGGATTAGATAATATCCAAAAATAAACTGATAATTGTGCACCCAGTTCTTGTTTGTTAAAGTCATTAAAGACATATGCTGTACAAACATTCCACCCTGGAAAAATGAACAGTCCAAAGATATAATTAAAAGCCCGAAATTACCATGACATTCATGTTCATGATGAATGTATGTAAATGAATGGGATTTGTCTGACCAAAGCTGTATGATTTTTGCTTTATTTGGGTTACAGAACTTTTTGATTGCACCTGGTAATTGAAAAATTATAATTAGAGATCTTGATGGACACTTCTATTCCTGATACTTATTATGAGATTGTGAATGCAAATACTTAATGGGACAGGAGTGGGCACTCAGACACTCTCTGAGAATCATCCAATTTTTTAGATTTCTTCAGTTTCAAAGTCAACAGGAAACTTTCACACAAAGGGCTTTCATGCATGCTTTGTGCTCTTGACGCTTGGTTTTACATGCATTTGCAGAATTTGTGTGCAAGGACCTATAGTGTCCCCATGGCAGTAAATACCATGAACAAGGTTTCATAGGTTAAAAAACTGTCTTGATTTTCAGATTAATTACAGTCAGGTCGTACAACTAATCAAAGTCCAGAATATTTGGGGCATGCTGGCATGACTGAGATGTGTCTGTAGTTCTAGGGTAAACAGTAGATTGCAAGAAATTAAGCACAGGCAAATGATTAAAGTTAGTGATAAGGTTACGTGTAGCTTAAGGCGAGGAGAAATGGATATCAGTGGGAAAAGAGACTTTACTTCCCCCACAATCTTTTCTTGAGCTTTGTAACCGAAGGTGACTTTGTCCTGCTGATTGCTTTAAATGCAGTAAAACTGTCTAATCTGGGACCCAGACACCCAAAGCATGCATGAACACCACATTTCCAACATTTAGAAGCAAGTTCCGACATTACAATTATGAGTACACACGTGTTTTATAGGCAGGTGCATTTAAGTGTTTAAATTCTACTTGTGGGGGCTTTAGAAAGGGATTCATGATGGATTGTCCTTTGCGCTTACTCTGTATTTAACCAAGCTGAGCAGAACACACAGTGTCACGAGTATTACACAACCTGCTATGAAAAATGGTGCAGCTCAAGGTCTTGGTGAGGTTTGTGGCCTTGTTAATACATGCACGGTGATGGAGCAGTACAATGGAATGCTAATGAGAAGCCAGAAACCCGAGCTTAATTAATTCACTGTGCTCTCTGCTCAGCGAGAATATTGAATGTTTCCCCTCCTTCTCTCTGCATTTAATTGCTGCATGTCGAAATTCACTAAAGACTGCAGTCTACATTTATGACAGCACTTCTATGTGCAGCCTCCTCGGATAAGACCTTAGTATCATTAAGTCAGGAAGTCAGGTAATGGACCGCAGAATGCAGCTGAGGGTTCCACAGATTACGAGGGGTCATAATTCATAATACATGTAAATGTAACATAATTAAATGTCCGCAATTAGCAACAACAAACTAAGCTTGTATCTAACATGATCCATATATAGTTCTGAACAAATCTACTTTTGTTATAAACAAAACATTGAGCATTTTTGCCCAACTAGATGTATTTACATAATCCCAGCCAATGGTTTATTCTTATTGTTTTAAAATGTTAATGGTAATACTTCAGCCTTTCCCTCCACCTCCTCCCTCGGGTCAATAGGGGTTTGTCTCCAACAATTTCTGGCACAGGCAAATGCAAACTTCCCAGCCTATAAATCCATCCATCCATCCATCCATCCATCCATCCATCCATTTTCTTCCGCTTATCCAATTCAGGGGGTCTGGAGCCTATCCCAGCTGCCATAGGGCGAGAGGCAGGGTACACCCTGTACAGGTCGCCAGTCTGTCACAGGGTGACTGTTCATAAGACTGAAAATCCAGTTTTTCATGCGGTGTCCCATAGGCATAGGGTGGTGAGGGGGGGGGTCGTCTGTACCCAGCAGTTCCTGCTCTCTGGGTTGCCTACAAATTCCCATTAAGTCATTTCCTTGGCCTTCCACAGAAATTTATAGCCCTGCTTACTGACAAAAATTCCCCTTTTCATGCCGTGTTATTTATTCTGTTTTGATATAATTGCAAAGTGGGAATTTTTTTTGTCTTTTCCTACCTTGGATTTTCCCTTTACTGAACACTGAATCAGGAGTGCTGACTGAGTGTGTAATGGTTGTTTGCAATTGAACGATTTTTTTATATTGTTCTCTGGTCTTTTTTATTAGGTCTGTGTGTTCATTCACTCATTCAGCACTACCTGTGTTTTGCCATTTCATTTGGGCCTTGTCCACATATACATGGACGTTTATTAAAATGCAGCCTTTTCTGTGCATTTTGGTCTTTGATTCATAAAAACACAGTTTTAGGTCACTGACATTTTGAAAAACTCCTTGCAGCACTGACTTGTAGACTTTTGGAAATGATGACACAGACATCCACGTTTCCCCCCGGTCGCTCGCCTGGAAGTTAAGAAATGTTTTTCTCGGGTCCCGCCCACTTCCCATTGCCAGCAGTTATTCTGCATGTAGTCGCTTGAAGTCACGGAAAGTCATTCACTTTCTATGGTCTCTGGTCGCCACGTCCCTGCGAATCACTTCCAGTGTGTACGCACCTTAGCTCCTCTCCTGTCTTTGAAGAACCTGCCACTCCAATTTGCTTTGCCCTCCCATCAGCATTGCATTCCAGCCTCAGTTCTTCCTGTATTCCAGCCTGCATTTTTTATCTTTATGACTGGTCTTTGCCTGCTAGCCCTTTTCTTGTTTACATGCCTGGCCTCTACCTTGTGTGAAAATTTACACTCAGTAAACTGCACAGAGAGTGTGAAAGACTGCTACTCAAAAACTTGTGGGTGGAAAATGTCAACCAAATGTACTTAATTCTCATTCTCTCTGTGTTATTGCTACTCCTTCTGCCACTGTAGCTGTTGTAGTTGTTGTTAATTAACTTGACAATGTGGTATTAGGCAGTGTAATTTCAAATTAAACACAGAAGTCAGGGGGTGACCAGTGGAAGACCATCAGGATTGGGGTCATGGATCATTTTCACACGCTTGGTTTTGGTTTGTTAATTCAGAACAAGGTATCATCTGGCTTCCAGGTAACAAACACCATTTACTTATATGAAAATAATTTTATCTGAAGTTTAGGAGTGGGAACACACCCCAAACACTCCCCTTACAGTAGTATGTGTCTCAATGTCTACCTGAGCTACATACTTGTTGCGTCTATGCTCGGACCTACAATATGCCACACTGCCATGCTCTGTGGCGTGCATAATATTTAGGTTAAAGAAGTTCAAAGAAAAAAGAAAATTGCACTTACTCTTCTGCACCTCTTGTTATGTTGCCCCTCAGCCCATCCACTTTCAACTGGACTCCAGTAGATCCTCTCCAGGAAACCCAAACAAATATTTCATCTAAGACCATACTCAGGTTGCCCTAGAGACCCTGCCAAACGCCATCAGGAGTACCATAGAACCATGAGGCTCCCAATCCCATCTATCCAACATCATTTCCGTCTTCTCTATCAATAAACGTTGTTTCGGGTTGTGGTCCTGGCTTGTGAATGTTGTTAGAAGCTTAATATCATAAATCATAGCAGAACTCCATAGTAAAACTCTCTTTCAGAGAAAATGTTTTCAATAAATTTTTAAAGCTTTGGGGTAATTTGAGAGTTTGAAATTAGCTTTGATAAACATATTTTATTTCATTCTAGTTTTAGAGATGAGAACGTTTAGAAAAGGGGGTCTTTTTTCTTCTTTGCATAAACCAAACCTGAAGGCTTTTTAGCTTTTGCTTCTATCATTCAATGTGTGCATATAAATTTTGCTCTCCAGTAACTCAAACTGACTTGATTTATTGGCCTAATGTTGGTAAAATCATACATTAATAATATGTAATTTCAGTTGCTGCTGCTGGCTCCTTCTGATGTATTAGGGCAACATAATGATCTCCCGCACATACATATGCATGAGGTATTTTTTATTGTCTTTTATCTTATTTGTTTATTTCAAAGTAAAGCATGTTATATTTGTTGCCATTTAGTGGGAATGAAAGGCCTCCTGTCCCAATTTAATGACAACTGAATGACCCTTCTTAATGTCATTAGCTGCCGGAGGCATACTGTGTGACTAATCTGCCTGTGCTTTATCCACAAGAGGCCTCCATCCTGGTGGGTATTATACTCTGTATTTACAGAACACTTTGGATCAAGCCTTATGCCAGAAAGCTTTGTGTGTGTCTAGTAAACACCTGTCATATGGATGTTTAATAATGGAGCATGCCACACTTGATTTATTGCTACATAATACGATTCATGTGAGAGTCACGTGAGCACATTACCTTTGTCTTTTTTTTAAATTTTTTTTATGTCACCTTGATACATGGTTGATTTTGTAAACCGAATACACCCGCAGAGTTTGACTGACCTACCCTTAAGAAAGACTGAGCTTTTCCCCCAGTGGGGAAGTTCTTTCAATGCTAATACAGTACATTGGCTACACTCTCTTTCTTTCCCCTCTAGTGTATTGAATATATAGTCATTTCAAATTCAGACTGTCATGGTCCAGCTGGGTTGGGTTTTTGTTTTAGTTTTCTAACCTTTTTTTCTTTAAGTCTCAGGTGGAGTGGTTGGGCCAGCCTTGTTTTCCTGTTCTGCCCATGGGGGGAGTCCTCCTGCTCGTGCTGTCCTTTCCTCACCTGTGATGAATGGCACAATCAAGGCTGCAGTATTTCAAGGCTGATGGGTGCCACTGTTCTCCACCAGATTGTCTTCGCTGCTATGGTGATAATCAGGCTCTCAGTGTTACCTCTGTCTTTTAGAATTTTTTGCCCAGTAACTCTGTTTCTCTGCTCACCTTCTAGTTCATCATTTTGAACCTGTCTCGGAAACCAGCTTGCTTGGAACTCGCCTTGCCTCGGAACTGTAAGCACTCTCAGCCATTCTCTCCTGCCTCAGTCAGCCGCTCCCATTCACTAAAAAGGAAAGGACTCATCTGCTCTGAACCTGCCTGCCCACTCTCCACCTGTGCCCCTCTAGTCACCTTGGATTTCACTCCTCCTAGGCTCCAATCCTTGCTCCTAGCAAGTAAGACCATCTTCATCTTCATCATCACAAAATATGCAGTAAACAAATTATTGGTTTACACTTGCCATTTAATAAATGCTCTCAAACTGCCGACTGTCTGCTATCTGAGTCCATATTCAGCCTAATTATAACACAGACCCCTTAAAATTTTTGACAGTTTACTGTGTTGTAGATTTATTTCAAATGCAAATTGTCCCAATAACCCACATCCAAACACCCATACTGATAAAGTGAAAACCCATTTACTTGTTTTGAAATTGTTTGCAGTTTTACAATATTTGTACAGATTGCCCAGGCACTGCCTTTGAAACTGTATCATTATATGCACAAAACCTTATACAGGGCTTGCAAAGGTCATCCAACTTTTGGAAATAATGTTTTTTAATATAGGACAAAAACCATCATTTGAATAATCACACAAAGCAACAACTATTATATAAATGAATAATGCTAGTGGCTTTTGCTTATTCTTTGTGCAATGGCAGTGTGCAGTAAAGTTTTTTCATACATACAGTAAGTTTGAAAAGTCAGATAAGGCACTTTTGGAGCACAAAAACGTCTTCATAATTCATGTATCTCTTGGAGAAAGTCCCTCCTAAAAAATATAAAAGTTCTTGGAACCATGTTTTGGGGTCTTTTTTAGCTCCTATTTTATTTATGTGTTTAGGGAATGTATAGTTAAGTCCCAATTTGAAGCCTTGAGCTGAGCATTTAGGCCATCAAAATGAAAATCACGTTGTATCCAGTGACTGAGGGACCTGAGGTGTCATCCTCTCCAGGCCATTAAAAAGAATGTACGTTTAACAAATGTCCACACTGGCTTCACCTTTCAGACCCAGAAGCTACTTCCATCTCGTAGTTGCAGTCTGTGGATCTGCATAGGTATCCCCATATCTTCAAGATTTACTGTTAGTGTTTAAGTATTTAGAAAAAAATCCCAAAGTGAAATCTCTGATTTACAAACACTGTGGTCTGTTGCATCTTGTTTGCTTTAATTGCACTTCAGATGAATGTAGAACTTGACTGGAAAACCTGTTCAAAGGTTCAATGATTCACATTGCATGCCAAGTGTACAGGTGGATCTGTGCAATCCAGTAAAACATGTAAGTCTGCAAAGTATTTTCAGCTGCAGGTGATCTTGTTGGGTATGTGTAAATTCAGTTATTTGTTATATTAATAAGGTCACAGTTTGCTGGACTGCAAAAACATCAAGAGGGGGTTCTTCTTTGTCCTTTTATTGTCATACAAAAATAAGGCAGAACTTAATCGATTTCATTGTCTCCTAATATCCTGCAGAGTGTCCACTGCACAGTGATTAAAAACTGTTGTACTTACTTAGCTTTCCGTTTCGCTGTGCTGTTAGGACAAACGGCAAACAGCAGAGGAGATTTCAGTGGAGTAATTACTATCTATTACAGGACTAAAGGAACACAAATGATGAATGAAAGAATATAGTTTATGTTCAGAACATTACACTGAGTGTCTTGATATATTTTCAGGAATGCACCGATCGTGTCAGCAGCTGAAAGCCATTTCATTTAGATTGTTTCAAAATATCTAATATTTATTTATTTATTTATTTTAGTCAGACATGTAATGACATGATAATCACCTTTGCTCTTCACGTACTTCCCCTCCGTCCTGACTGACAGATCGTTAACCTCAGGCTGAGTGGCCATCTGGAGTAAAAAGCCATCTAACCACAGGGTAAATATGACAGTGAAAATCAGCGCTGCGATCATCCATCACTGTTGTTTTCAGTGTACATCCAGGCTTATTTATGTTGCTGAGCTCATCACAGCATTCTGTTTTCTTCTCAGAATGCACCAACTGTTGATTGGGCTACAGTAATGTTCATGCTATCGCTCAGCCTAAGGACAGCCTGTTTCACTTACACTGTGAGCTGCCTTTTAACTGCATGTGGGTTAGCAGCAACAGCTTCCAAATGCAACACTTGGACTCATCTTCAGATCTTCACCTGCTTAATTGATGAAGAAATAATGAAGGCATTGTCCACAACATTCTGTCAACGTTTTTTTAATCAGTTGTCCACTTGATAAAATTGGCCAACTGATAAAGAGAAATGCAATTAAACACAATTATATTTTTATTTTTGTGCAATCCCATGAGACCAAAGTGCACTTGGAAGTAGCTGAATATGAAATATAACAACCTATATTATCATGACTGTTTTATACCTTTGTCTTTTAGTCATATTAACCCAATCAGGTGCAGGTCATCATCAGTCACAACCCTAACCCTATGTTTTGGATAAAAGAAAAAACACTCCCACAGTGTTGCCAACTCCTCGGTAAGGAAAGTAGCTATTGGCTGTCCTAAAAGTCGCTAGAAATCGCTAAATGATGTCATCATCTAATTTGCATAATGAACCATGTGTACGTAATTGTAATGGATGCTGTAGGAGAGAGGAATAACTTCGTAGGAGAGACAAAAAAAACAGTAAAAAACACCCTAAATATGTTTAGAACTACAAATGAACTTTCTTCTGTCGATTCTTGGTTTTTTTTTTATGTCACAATTCCAATTTCTCCTCCTTTATCTGGGCTTGGGAAAAGTGACCCAAAAGAGACACTCTGGCTCGGGATCAGCGCCTTCGCGCATGCGAGATTCATTTGCAGTCTGGATGCAGAGGGGTGAACATCTCCTGCTGTGACTGCAGCTGGGAGGGACTGCTGCACGATGACTGGCCGCCTGTGAGTCCTTTGGGACGGAGGAGGGCCCACAGCAGCACCCATTGCTTGTTGTGAAGAGTAAGAACGATATGTGCTTTCGGGTCAGAGTCTCCAAAAGTCTCCAATAACACCAGAAAAAGTTGCTAGATTTGTCGCTAGTCACCTTTTGAAAAAGAGTCGCTAGACGGGTTTGAATACTCACTAAATAAAGCGACAAAGTCTCTAAGTTGGCAACACTGAAGAGATTTTTGAAAAAAAAAAAAGTAGTTCCGATGTGTGTCATTAAGAATGATTACTATCTTTGTACCATGATTGGTAAGACTTTGGAGAACAACAACAACAAAAAAAAAAAAAAAAAAAAAAAAATAATAATAAAAATAATAAATTG
>VUQI01019485.1:0-18617 GCA_015106735.1 Paratilapia polleni | reverse complement strand
AAAAAAAAAAAAAAAAAAAAAAAAAAAAAAAAAAAAAAAAAAAAAAAAAAAAAAAAAAAAAAAAAAAAAAAAAAAAAAAAAAAAAACAAAAAAAAAACAAAAAAAAAAAAAAAAAAAAAAAAAAAAAAAAAAAAAAAAAAAAAAAAAAAAAAAAAAAAAAAAATCACAAAAAGCCATAGCCAACAGATGCAAAATGACTGGAGAGAACCAAATTTACCAATGGAATGATCACAATGGTGTACAAAACAGCCACAAAAAGGCAGAATGAGCAAAAAGAGGTGCAAAACAACCCAAATGACACACAAATTCAGCACAAGTAGGTCCAAAACCAACAAAAAATATCCCAAAAACTTCCAAACTGAGAGATAAAATCCCCATGAAATAACCAAAAATCACCACAAAGAGATGCAAAATGACCATAATTAAATTGAAAACAACCTAAATCATGCATTAAAGCACCACAAAAGGACAACAGAGACCTAGAACCTCCACAAGATGCTAAATTACCTATGAGAGCCACTGAGCTGTCTCAGAAGGACCAATATGAGATGTGATACCACCACAAACAGCACAAAACCATATGTAAGAGATCCACGAAACCACCACAAAGAATTACAACATGGAAAAAAAGAGATGAAAATCAACCACAGATGCAGCATAAGGAAACACAAAACCAACAAAAAGTGTCCCAAATCTACCAAACAGAGCCAAAAAGTGAACCAAATCAGATCACAAAATGACCACATAAGCCTAGAATCTCCCAAAAGATGTAAATTACCCAAGAGAGACAAAATTTGTGTCTCAAAATGACCAAAATAAGATGCAATATCATCACTAACAGACCCCAAACGACCACAAAGAGTTACAAAATGAGGACAAAGGAGGACATAACCAAAATGAATACAAAATTCTCCGTAAGTGCTCCAAGATGACCAAAAGCACCATAAAGACATGCAAAATTACCAAAAGTAGACAAAAAAAACAAAACAAACTACCTCGATAATGCACAAAACCACCTCAAAGTGACCTAAAACTACACCACAAAATGACCAAAAGGAACTCGAACCACCAAAAACTTCCACAAGGAGTCAAAGGTAAATAAATATGGTAAGATGCAATACAATTCATCTTAACAGATAGAAAACCACCAGAAAGCAATGGAAAACAACCAATATTAGTTACGATATAACCACAAAGATGCACAAAACTACCGCAATTAAAGTTAAAATCTCCCCAGTATGACGAGAGACTCAGAGCCACCACAAACCCAACACAAAAAGAGCCCCAAACCACCAAAAAGATGCAAAATAACCTAAACAGGCACCAAATACACAGTGACCAAAACGAGATGCAACAACACCACAATAACCCCATTCCCAACAATGCAATGCCAGTGCCCAAACTAGAACTGTTTCCACATATTTTCAGAAAAACCGGCACCAGCACAGCCCAAACTGACATAATCTTTATGTTTTCTTACAGAGGAGCCAGGTCTTAAAAACTGCAGTCCCCTCACACTAAGAACAAACACAAAGAATAAGTCCACGGGGAAGCTTTAATGTTCCAAATGCCCAAACTGACCAGACTCTGGTTTGCAGCCGGTTCTTCAAAACGTCTCTGGTTCTTGACCAGAGATGTTTTGAAGAACCGGCAGGCAAAGAAAACAGTCTGTTCCCCCGTTATGTGTCAGAAGTACTTTTATTAATGTTATTGTCCTCCGGCCTCCTTCCTCTCTGCTTCTTTTGTGCTTAAACCTAAAATGAGTCATGCCACCCACACTCTAACCTCACATTCAGCCTCTCTGCTGCACTCACCTCAATTACAGGCGAAAGCAAAGTGACTTTCAGGAAATAATTGATTGCTTTCACCGTCTCCAGCAGGAAGTGGAAAATGACTTCTGGACTCATGCTGAGAGTTTTTCATCTTCATCAAAAAGTTTCATCATAGTGAGTCTGATAGATTCAATGACAAAAGATTTTACTGTTTCAATGAAAACAGAGACAACATGGGTTTGAGAGACGCTTTAGATTCACCCGAATACACAGGTTAAGAACAATTAGCAAAAAACCCAAACATATAAAAGGTCAAATAACGAGATAATATCTAGATAAACTAATACAAGGTCTGGATTTAACTTTATTTTCCTGTTCACACGGATGAACCAACAGCAACCCCCAGGCCTGAAAAATGAAGCCAATGCTGAGGTGCCCAAACCTGCAGTTCCTCTAATGACCACTTGAGGCTCCAGCAGTGGGTCAGTCCCCATAGATTCCCATGTTAAAATATCCAACTTTACAGCAGAAATAAACATGTTTACAGCCTGATACAAAAAACAGTTTAGGCCACTGTGGATAGTTCCCCCTTCATAAAAACTGTACAGAGAGTGAATTCCTTTTAAAACTCATCTATCTGGATTTTTTTAAGTCTTAAAATAAAGTGTACCAACACAAGCTGCTGCAGCCGATTCCTGTCTGCAAAGCTTCAACTCTGCCAACTGGAGTAACTTAGCACTCTGCCCTTTCATCCAAATATGTTTTTTTCTGGCTGCAAAAAACTAACGTGCAAAGGCCAAAATGCCAATGTTGAGGCTTTAAAAGCAGAGGGCAAAACCAGTGGGTGATGTTACCGTGGTTACATCCATCACTCTTTGCTCTAAATACACAGAAAGCATGTTTATGTTAAGCTTTTGGTTATAAATGAACCAGTATAAAGCATTAACCGATGCCATATATCACATTATTTAGGAACCATTATCTGGATGGTTCTTAAAAATACAGAAGACTCAGAATGCTAGAGCCCGAACACAACTTTTTAGGGAATAAAACATTTGGGTGTTGCTATATATCGGATTTTCAGTTTCAATCCAAGGGGTTTAACAAAAGTATTAACTGTTTAGGAATTATAGTTGATGTCTCTTCAACATAACACAGAGGTTTTATACATAAAGTCACAGCAGTTGTTTTTTCACATTCTCCTGATAGCTTTGGTTAATTTTTGGAGGTTTTAAACTTCTTTTAAGCACAGGAATTTACAAAAAAGTAAATTTAATAGATATAAGATATAGTTTACAAAAAATAAGAAGCTACAATATAAACTGTAGTAGTTTATGTAATTCATATTTTCTAGTTTAAATCCAGCAGATTTTTTCCACTCTTTACCTTTGGCACTAAAAAGTGGTGACGTCACATGTTTTCGTTTGAACAAACTCAAACCTGAAGTTTGAATTTTAAACTGTCCTCATGGTAATTTTGTAAAATTTGAGGAGTCTAAATAAAAGTCTATAAATATGCTTTGAAAGTTTTCTCCTGTGCCACATTAATCCAGCGAAAGTTATCAGAACATGCACAGGTTTAGTGAAAACAGGAGCTGCTAACAGACAACTCGGCTGCTTTCAGTGGGGACAGTGTGCCAGAATATCAACAAGTGCAGGCTGTAAAAGACGGCAGGACGCAGAAGAAAATTCTGATTACCCTGAAGATTTGCTGTTTTTCTGTTAAGTTTACATTAAACTTTGGTTTTAATTGTGTTATTTGAGGTACAGAAGGAAACATGACTAAAAAAAACAAAGTTTATAAAAAGAAGAACACATGAGTCTACGCTAGCTTCTTGTAGTTCGTTCTTCATTAGGGACACAGAGGGGCAGTGTTGTCATGAGTTTATCTCTACATAGTGCCTCATTAACTTGTGTATAATCAGAGCAAGACTGCAGAAATGTCCTCGGCTGTGGGAAGCAGGGCTGCTGAGGGTGCTGCAGCATCCCCCGGCACATCATAAAGGCCCAGCATGTTCATCAATTATTGAAAAATAAATAAATACAAAGTTTTATTTACTATTATTTTTTTTCAATGAAGTAAGTTTTGAATAGTGGATATAGTGGATCTTAGGTTACTTGAGTTCAGTTGTGTTCCTGCCCACAGTGTGGTCACTACACTTGCAAACGGGCGCACAAATACACGTGAAAATGGCTAAAGAGCAAAAGTGACATTCGGATTTCTTAATGAATCCTTGAAAAATAGCAACACAGAGCAGATTATTAGAACCAACAAGCTGCTCCTACGGTACTCATGACGGTGTTGGCCATTTGTTTGTTAGAGTATCATCTGTAGGTAAGACAGTGTTCATGCTCTGCCACATGCAGCACAAATTACCATTAGCCTGTTATTAAGTGTTGGCTGATGATCTGATGTCTTTGCGTCGCCTGTGAATACATCATGAATCATCATGAAGATATTTTGTAAATGTGGCTTTCATGACAGCCAGTGCAGAGCTGCTGTTGTACAGTGTTTGTGTAAATGTGGCTTCTTATCGGCTCATTTCTGGTTTTGCCAGGAAACAACAGTGTTCGTGGGTGCTCTGATACAGAGTGAGGTGCAGTGCTGTCTTTGCCGTCAGCTTTGATAGTAAATTAGTGTGGATGGTTACAGTCTGATCATTGGTGTTTATCCTCTGAGCCGCTGGATGATTCTGCTTTCAGAGATCAACATTATTTTTTATTAAACTATTGACTTCACTTTAAAGACCATCACCATATTAGAAAACATGCATAATCAATGTACATTTCACAGCATGTATAATTTATACAGCTCTTACTTAGCATTAGTGCTGAGAGTGATGCCCAACTCATAGTGCCATCCCCACAGCGCCCCCTATGTGACACATTTTACAGTTCTTACTGTCAAAATTTACTGGAGTAAAAACTCAGTATGAACAACAGTTAAAATCAAAGCAGAAAAAACAAAGAAAAATTAAATGTAAAAGTGTGAACTATCAAACTTACTTATCAAACTGCACAATGGGCTATTAGTAAAATATCTTCTTATTTGCTCATATTAATGTTCTGCGAAAAAAAAAAAAAGGTAAATCAGTGTTAGTGTGTGCTTTGTTAATTTAAATAAGTTCTGGCCAGTTTTACTTTCTTTAGATTCTCCTTCCCGTACAGCAGCTTTAAATGATGCAAATTCGACTTAAAGAAAAACTAAAAACGAAATTTTATTAATATGCATTTCGAACTGATTACAACCCATGAATATCTGGATACCTTATATCTTTATCACAGGTGTCTATATAGAATAAACCTCCATAAATCAGGACAGAACTCATAACACAAGAAGCCTCAGAACTCGCCTGAGAATCATCACATTTCTAAGCTTCCTCGTGGATCACAGTAATCCACTGATCGTTGTCTGCACATGCATGGGTACACTGCAAACAGGAACTGCTAATGGCTAATTCGGCGTATTTTAATTGTGACAATGTGCCAAAATGTTCAAGTAACAAGCAAAAAACAGGATATAGTTGGGGTGCTTTAGGCCTGGATTTTAGTTTTAGAATGCAACTTAAAATGTAAGTTTGTTGCTTATTTTCTTTTTAATATTTGTAGGAAAAGTTGAAATTGGCACACAACATACAATTTAGTGTTTATATATAGACGCTGAAACTCCCCTGTGTCTGAGCCGCCATATTGCACCTCACCTGTCCCTCCAGTCTGTGCTCTTAATTAACGTGGAATAAAATAAATCAATAAATAAAAGAGCGTTTGTTTGTCCACTGAACTCCTTTCTTTGACTTCATTGGATTTTTAGGATGAAAAATGTGCTAAAAGTGCAGAATTCATTCGTGCAACCCTCTGGTCAATAAATGCATCAATGCTAGCTACAGACTTGTGTATGGAAGTCCTTTAAGGACGTGACAAGAAATTAAATAAAATTTCCATGTTAGAGCTCATTTGACTTTATGTGGAAGCCCATAAGTAACCAAAAAATTCCTTAAATATGGAAACCCATCCATCCATCTATTTTCTTCCGCTTATCCTATTCAGGGTCGCAGGTAGGGGCTGGAGCCAATCCCAGCTACCATTCAGTGAAAGGCGGGGTACACCCTGGACAGGTCACCAGTCTGTTGCAGGGCTTATGGAAAACCATTTAAACCAAAAATAAAGAAATTAAGATGAAAAATGTAAATTATTTAAATAAATTCTTAAGCCAATTTATACAGGGATTAATTTATTTATTTTTTTGAGAAATTATTAAAACAAATATGCAAACTTTTTCTTAAATTTTGGACTTTTCATAACTGAGTTAAATTATATATACAGTATTTAACTAAAATATAATTGTGAAATATATCTTTTTTTTTTTATTGGGCTATTTACATCACAGTATTTATTATCGGTTATAATTATACTACAATAATAATTTTACATGTGCATTTTTAATTAAAGAATAAATACGATATGATTTAAAATATGATATTGTAATTTTGAAAAAGTACCTTTACATTTTCTTTAAAAAAAACAAAAACTTTTTAATGATCTCAGGTCTTGTAGAA
Source organism: Paratilapia polleni (assembly GCA_015106735.1). Lineage (NCBI taxonomy): Eukaryota > Metazoa > Chordata > Actinopteri > Cichliformes > Cichlidae > Paratilapia > Paratilapia polleni. Next base: position 12,290 of record VUQI01019485.1, on the reverse strand, counting down.
GTATATTTTTTTTCAGTTTTAATTTTACAGGTTTCACAAAATCTCTTAAAATCTTGTCTCAGAAAGGTACATTGTTTTCTTTTTTTTTTAAACCTTATTTTTCATCCATTTCCTGGCTTCCATACAGGTAAAAGATTAAGCTATTTCTAAAAAAGCAGCCACATGAGGGAACAAAGGTGATAAAACTGAAGTCAGAAGATGACAGAAAGAACCACAGACACAATTATCACATTACAGCTTTTAATTTTTTTTATTTTAATAATCATATTTCCTTCAATAACCAGGCTTACTGTGCAGTGCCATTTACTTCAGGTCAGATCTGAGTGAGAATTCAGTAAGTGGATCCACTTTTTTAGTTTAATGAAACATGAAACAGAAGAAAGGCAAACTGTATAATGAGGCCTGCTTCAGAAGTGACCGAAGCCTGCAGTCACAACACTCCCAACATGGCACAGAGGATTTTTATAAAGCATGTTTAATATAAAACAGTACAAAAGTAGAAAAAAAAGATATTTGGCAAAAATAACGTTTGAATCAGTGGATAGATCTGCAGAAGGCCACTGAGTTTCTGTCCTGAGGGTGGGTAAAATAACTCAAAGCTGCTCTGTGTGGAGTTTAAATCCGGATCACACCCCTTGTTTTGACATTGGAGCTGCTCTGAAGTTGATCCACATCTGCATAGGCTATATATACATATACACTGTGCACAGATACTGTATGAGCTGAGGCTCAGGGTGCAGGTTTAAATCATCAAGTTTTAATTATAACTCTGGTTCCCAGCCTGTGACCCTTCAAACACCACTATTTTCTTTTGTTTACATGCTCACAGGTTTTGGGCAGGTGACAATTATCTGGAAATGGATGGAAGGAGAAGAGAGTTTGGGCTAAAGTCTGAGCCACGTTATTCTGTATTTCTTTACACTTTGGCCATGAAAAATATGCCGAATTAGCTGTTAAACACATCCTGTTTGTGGTGTCTTCATGGATTTATGCACACTGGATTACTTTGATCCTGAAGAAAACCTAAAAACTGGATTATTTTAATGCAAATTCTGCAGTTATAAGCAGAATATTTCTTTGCAAGTGGATTTCTTCATCTTTGTTCATAATGGTGTGTTAGATCTGACCGAATTACGACTCAGAGAAGGACGGATTTATGGATGTGACCCTGTGCATTAAATGCTGCAAATATAACCTCCAACTGTGTCGATGAGCTGCCAAATCAGCACCACTAACCACCTGTTGGCTTTAGGATAAAGAGGAGGATAAATTGGCATTTATATGTTTATCTATGTACTATAAACTGCACTGTAAATAAGACAGTAAAATCTTTTTTTAGGTGTAAGTGAATTTATTTTAGTTGACAGACATGTGGCATGGTTTCTTCCACCAGGCGGTGCTTTGGAGTTGTTTTAGCTTTCGATTATATGTCATAATCCATTTTATTTATGTTATTTCCTCTGCCTATCTCTTCTCCTTAATCTAATATTCAGCTAATGAATAAATAGATTAAATAATAATAATAAATAAAAGAAATAAAATTGCTGCAAGCCAATAAAATAAGCAAAGGTCATGAAAAATATCTTATTATATATCTTGTATATCATCTTTTCACCCCTTAATTTTGCCACCACTGGATTAAACTGTTCAGTGAGAATGAATAGTTTAATCCAGTGGATTGAATAAGCAGAAAAGGATGAATGCCTGCATGAACACATCTGATGACTGTCTGACCCTTTGACTAATGTGTTGCGAAATCGGGAACGCTTAATTTCACAGCTCGTGTCGTTGTCATTTCCACACTGTAATGTCCTGAACACCGCCCCCTTTCTCAAAACAGCAATCAGTCCCTGCAAGTGCTAATTTTAAAGTGCTCCTTCACCTCCTCATATATAAAATTACAGTCACAACCACACTTTAAAAGAGAAGAAACATCACATCACTCCTTCACATCTCAGCAGAGAGGACCAAATCCTCAGGCAGCGCTGCTTTTTTCTGCTGTGTGTGCTGTTTAAATACAACAAACTCCCAGCTTTCATTTAAAGAAATCCACATTTAAAAGTGAGACTGCAGGATGCTGTTGCATATGTTTTCTGTTATGTTGCAAGTCTCTTCCCTAAAGTCTTAAAAGTTTTTCTTTGTGATTTTTCTTTACAGATATAAACATATCAACCCCCCTTTTCCCTTTATTCAACTCTCAGTGGTTATTTTCTCTTCTTAAGGATTTTTGTGGATTATTATTACACAAAAATTATTATTAATAAGGCTATAAGGCTTAGTTATTCCAATCCTCGAGGGGGGAAAGTTAATCTGTGCAATTTTTGCAAACTAACATGAAGTAAATTATTTCTGATGCAACAGAAAGTCCAAAACAGAAAAAGTTATTGTAACTTATTGACTGTGTTTCTAAAGCCTCGAGTGATTAAATACAAGACGGTCCAAAACATATTGTAATCTTGTATGAAGTATCAAATTATTGTGCTTTTAGTGACTGAGCTAGTTAGCTAGTTTTGCTAATACGATACATTAGTGCTAGCATGTTTCCTGCTGGTTAGCTCGCTAGCAGCAGTGCTTGCATATTTAGCCCTGCGAGTAGGCTGTAAAAAACCTGCGCGAACTTGTTGTTAAACAACACAACTGTCACATTTTTCCTGAGGCATATGACTGCTATTTACTGAGTCAACTAGCTGGGCCAGTCATGCTGAGGGGCATGCTATTAGCTAGCTTTTTGATTTTGAGTTGTAGCAGTAGTACAAACACAGGTGTTTGTAATTGCATAGTGATAAATATTGTTAAAGTGCCAGTTAGCCAAGAAAGTGTTTTTTTTTTTTCACTAATATTTTAAATTTCTACACGAAAAAACCAAAGTTAACCTGACATGCCAGCGTGAACACAGTACAATTTGGAAAGTAATGCTTTGGAAATTATTTGGAAAAAGCACTTTGCAGGTTCATTTTGCAAACTGCCTATCAGCTATGAAAGCACTGAAAAGTAAATGCAAACCACAGTCAGAACTCTGAAGCTAGCTGGCCGTCCATATTCAGGTTTTAAGTCATGTGACCGCTAACCACGTGGTATTAACTCGTCAGCCGTTTTGGACAAGTGACGCTGTAGGGTCGAGTGAATAAGGCCCTACTCACACAGGCCTAGAGACTGGTCGGCAACCATCTGACAACCGCTGGTCACTAGGGAAATGTGTATTTCCTGACCACTTGACAAATTGTTGCTAGAAGTTGCTGGCTGGAGGTTGCTGGCAGCTGCATGGTGAAATTGGTTGCAAAGAGGTATATGTTGCTGTATCAGATTGTCATTTGCATGGAATACACCAATTTGTCTGCAAACACTTGCCAACTACTCTGCGAGTGGTAGTGAAACTGAAAAATACGACATAAACCTAGTAGTTTGTGAGTGTTTGCAGACAAGTCGGCGTCTTCCCTGCAAACTATGGGTGACTGTGGCAATCTGGTAGCGACCAATGCAATCACAAAGAGGTTTTTGGTGCAGCATCCTCTTTGCAACCTATTTCACCAAGTGACTACCAGCAATGTCTACGAACCACTCCCCAGTCAGTTGGGGAATACACATTTTCCCTTGCAGCTGGTGGTTGTATCATGTCCAAGATGGTCACGTCCTTTTATGGAATAGTTGTGCATAAAAATGCACCAGCAGGCACTGGACAATAAATATGTCACACAACCTTATCCACCAGTAGTTCCTTGAGGACGTTGAATGGTTTGAACCAATTGTGGTTTGGCTAAAGCACCATTTTGTACTGGTTTAATATCAGCCAACTGGAAAAATAGTGCCACTCGCTATTTATCTTAACATTCAGGTTTTGTAGGGTCTTTGGTTAAAATCTGTGCCAGTCTAAAGAATGAAGACTCCTATAACATTCTAACTTTTAACCTGGTTCTCATCCTACTGCTACATGTCAAAACGTCTTCTGCAGAAAAGGCTTATTGTCGCTATGAGAAGTCTATAACTTCTTTGCTTATGGATCTTGCTGCTCCTCTTTCTGCTGTGACCAACATGGTATTCTCCACTGTGGTTCATCTGTTGGCCCCCAAATTAGATTCTGGGTGGCAACAAAGTTGGCGGCAAACTCCAGGCTCCACGTGTCTCTTCAGAAGCCTCCGGTTGACGTCATGTTTCTGTTTTGATGTTTGTTTTGATATTCAGTTCGGTGTTGATAGGAATCAAACCTGCGACCCCCTGCTGATGGTTTCACTTCAGTTAATCAGGGATCGCAGCAGCACCACCAGGCTGAGCCCCACAGGCAGGCTGATCCACGTGGGCCTGGTCATGGTTCCTCCTGCATTCAGTTGTAAATTGTAGTTACAAGTAGGGGTGACATCAGTTTGGGTGGTACTGGTCGAGGTCCGGCCAGTCGATTGGGTAATGCGTCGTAACAGGAAGTCGTGTTTCAGGGCAGAGTATTGATCTGGACCATACGGGACATTGAGAGTCTCTGTCAAAACCTCATGATCCGGATACGTCACCTGTCAATGAAAGATATGAGAGAAAAGGACTTTAATGAGCAAAAATAAGTGAACGTTTGTAGTAACAGCTACAGAAAAGTTGGACGCAGCCCACATGACATCATCCACTGGTTAGTGAGGTCCATTTGGGAAGCAACTGAGAAACCGAAGACACTGCACCCTCATGGGGTAACAAGGTGTCAGTCACATGGTAGTCCCGCCCTTAATCATTCCCTACTTTATCTGTCTTTTTTTTACTCTAATGGAACCATATTTTGCAAAATGAACAACGTGTTGCATTCAAAGAGACTTGAAACTTGGGACTGAGCCCATAAACTCATCAGTGTATACTGAGGTCATAAATATACTGAGAAGTAGTTGAGCCCCCTGCTGGCCATTTGAAAGAATGCACATTTAAGGCAGGGCTATACAGTCATGGCGCCACAACCAAAGCTAAATTTTTATTTATTTGCCAATAAAAATTTTTTAAACTTATGAAATCCTTGTGATTGTTCTGCACTATATTATAGAAATATGTAAAAAAAAATTAACTAAATAAAAAGTAAAGCAGCGAAGTGCATGAAAAACAAACTTTGTGCCCCTGCCAAAACTTCTGGCCACGACTACATCACTGCAACTGCATGTGCATTCTGGTGTCAGGAAAACAGTGAAAGAAAACCTGCTAGGAATAATTTAAAAATTTCATTTTTGCTCTTGGACGTAAGAATTGAAAGGTTAAAAAAGACGGCTGTCACTTTTGTAAAATGCCATTGTTGAATGTGCCAAAACATTTATGGATGAAGCTGTTTAGAGTGCAATTGATATAAGGTTAAATGACAGAGAGCTGCGACTGCAAACCTGCACTTTACGTTGATTTGATTTCATTAAGGTAGACACCATGTTCGCAACATTATACAAATGAATCGCTCAGCATTTATGCAAACATTCAGGGAATAAACAGGGCATATGGTGATACTGACATTTCCTTTCCACTATGACTGTGAACACAAACTGAGCTAAGCCTTTTGACCGCATGATATCAGTGCAGTTACAGCGTGATGATATAGCAGATCTTGCATGGGCGGGATCACAAAATCCATCTTTTGTTTCCTCATTGTTCACTTATTAAAGGCAGAGACAGTGTTTGACATTTACAGATTTGCATGCCTTTAGAGTCCAGTATATGCAGTCTATTGTAACAACAGGAAGGTAATGCCTCCATTTCATGTCAGATTTAGGTCAGATGGAAAGTTTAAGAAAAAAGAGAGAAAGAAAAATCTCCATAAAAATTATTCTGGAAAGTCTTCAAACAAAATGTGATCTTTCAGAAAGAAAAAAGTGCGGGTGTTTACTGTGAAGGTGTAGGTTCCAGGCAGCAGCAGTCGGTAGTATTCCCCATGTTGGCTGGTTCTGAACGGACACATATTCTTGCGACCTCTGACCTCCACCACTGCGTTCTGCACCGGCATGCCTGAGCCATCAAACACTCGACCTTTGACACCTGAATGCAAACACATACCAGGTGATTAAGTACTGACACTGGTTTATCCAACTGTTGAGTTCAATAGAGACTGGTGGACTCAAAGACAGGGGGGTACTGACCCAGGTGGACTTGCTGGATGTAGGCCAGCAGAGCTTTTTTGTTGTCGCTCCACAGAGCAGGAAGCTCTCTGGCTGGAGGGTACTTGCAGCAGGACAGTTCCAGAGTAATCTCCAAACACTGTGCCCACACGTAGTTGTAGTCCTGCATCCCACCTGAGAAACCACACACAATCACACACATTCAGATCCACGCTGAGGCTGAAGCTAAGCCAGGGCAACTCTGGTCAGATGCTGCTTTTGCTATTTTCAATATCAGTCAAACCTTTTGGTCTATAAACTGTCAGAAGATAGTGAAAATGGTTGTTCCTGCACTGTTTTCATATAAGGCTTCTCACTGGTTTTAGCAGGCCACATCACATCACCCTAACTCTGGTTTTTGCTCCACTGACTCTCTGCAGATGTTGAAAAGGTCTGCAACTTCTCATAAGGGGTTGCTCATATACGTATACTGAATGATAATAAAATGCAGTCAGAATATAATTAGGAGATTAGTAACCTGAGTCTTATCCTGGTTTTGATCTTATTTACATAAATTATATCTCTTTAAACACAATCCTAACAGGCATCTCTAGATCTCGAATTTGCACCATCTCAGATCATTATAGCCTGTACACACAAAGAAGGTTCAGATAAGGCGTGTAAATGCATCAGTATCCTGGTTTGTATTGGAAAACTCCTGGTAGTATAACCGGGTTTCTGATATACTATCTGGAAACAAGGATACTACAGAAAAACGAGGCTGAGGACTGTAAAACAGACTCTCTGCTTATCTCTAATGAATGCACACAACCAGAGTCAAGTCTCCATTGTGACAATCAAATGAATCCCTCGAGTTCTGCACAGTTGCCATATAGGTGATAAGGTTGCAGTGATCAGGTTTCTGCAGGATGAAACCAGAGGAGGCAGCGTGACTGCCGAGCAGGCAGCAGCTCCTCACTGGGTTTCTGTCTTCAGTAACGGTCTCCAAATATAAGGTGATAATTTTTACCTGAAAATTATCTTTGAAAAACTGGGTAAAGTCTCATGTTGTTTTATAAATTATTTTTAACAATGACAGATGCATTCTGAGTTGTTTGTACCCTTATTATTGTATGCTAGCAAGTCTTTTCACTCCCTTTATAGTGCCCCGAGTGTTTGTTTCTGGGAATTTCTAACAGCTCCTGTATTGTGTTTTGCTGCCACAAAGGAAATAAATTCATGGTGACAGAGTTCAGAGTCTTCCTACATCTCTGCAGAAAATAAGCAGGGGTAATAACCTGTCAAACAGCCAAAAAGATTAAGAGCTCCAAAAGACAGACAGGGAAAATTATTCAGAGATTTAAGAGCCACTGTGTGTCACTGAAAGTGACAGACAAAAGTCTAGATTGTACAAAAAAGAAAAGCCTTCAGTGACGAGGATTCTCTTGTTCTCTGATGAAGAGTATTTTAGGGAAACTTTACCTCTCTCTGTCCTCTTAAAGATAACACAGCATTACTGTGACCAGATTAATCTCGTACGAGGCAGCACGAATAGGGGACGCTAGTTATTCGGGTATTAGGAAACTAACTAATGATCATCCCTTTGGCTCTGCCAGTATATGTCTGTGTTTCTCTGCAGTTTCTCTCATGATATGTGTTAACAGTGTCAGCTAAGCTTCCCTCTACCACTCAATGGTACTGCCCATGGCCCTACTGACCTTTACACATTGCAGTTTCAGTATCTCCCCACACACACCAGGAAACTGTTTTTAAAGTTTTTAAACTTTAAAGTTTTCTCAGTTTTTCTGTGACAGTGAACTCAAAATCTTTGGGTTTCATTACATTACATTACACTCCAAAGAATCATTTTTTTAATGGAAGTAATGCTCAGATAATGAAGCTAATTGTTGACTGGGGTTTACAGCAAGGCAGTACTCATGCATCCACATCGTGCTGACACTGGATGGTGGACAAGTTTGTATAAACTTTGTGTAAACTTACAAAACAAGCTGACTGAGCTTCAGTAAGCATTTTGTAAGATCGTACTCAGCCGTGATTAAATTTGATTGTGCAAAACATGGTGATTACCCACCACAGTGGTCGTGCTTTTTGACAATAAATGACAGGTTGCATCACCTCCCACCCCACTATCTTGGGATATTTGCATAACGCAACTTGATTAGTTCCACATGTAAACTTGAGCTTTGCCCAACTTTCCATTGTAAGCAACACAAGTAATGCAAGCAAACTAAGTCCCGCCTAATTAGGATGGAATAATAGCTAATTTTTCTCAGCTTTTCAGTTTGATGCAACCCAACTTTACAAGAGATAACTACAATATAAACCACAACAGCAACTAGAGTTTGTCCCTGTGACAGAGAAGGTTCATGGATGTAGTGAAGGAAGACGTGCAGAGGGTTAGCATGACATAAAAGGATGCAAGGGATAGGGTGACATGGAAGCGACCCCTAAAGGGACCAGCCAAAAGAAGAACAAGAAGAAGTCCAGAACCCAAAGACTGAAGATGGGGAACCTGTCAAAGTTGATTTTGTATGCCAGTATAATTAAATTGTAGAGGGAAGCTACGGTTTTTGCTGTTTGACCAAAAGGCTAGTCTTAAGCTAATCTTCTGTGTGTTTTCTGTAGTGCCACAAAACTCCATATTGTCATTTTACCTTCTCTCTTTGGTTATGAATTAATCTAATGTGGTAGAACGTGAGGTATTAGACAGAACCAGACCAGCTTTTCCTGTTTCCAGTCTTTGTGTAAGCTAAACTAACCAGCTGTTGGCTTCTTGTTTAATGTTCGGGCTGACTTGCTGACCTTCCAGACGGTACCACTGGAATCCGTTGGTGATGCCCTCCAGGAACGGCCTGCTGTCCTTACAGAGGTCACCTTGGTGCATGGAGGCGTGGTTGTAGGAGTACTCCTTAGCCAAGTGAACAAACACGTCATCATCAGGGGTGACACTAGCGTCACCCACCAGCTCGCTACCTGTTGAAACAATCAAAGCAGATAGACGTGATTGGTGTTTTGTGTTCTCTTTTTTCTTTTCGCCTCAGATCTGAGAAATGTTTTGTTTGCCCAGAAAATGGTAACTTTATTTCTACATTTAGATGCTGAATGTTGTTTTTTTGTGATGAGTTTATCATCTTTACCAGCTTTATTCTTAGTTTATGGTGAATTATTTTATTTCCAGCAGCAGTCGGGCAATTTCCTGCTACCTTTCCATCAGGTATTGCTTAAGTTTTCCATCGTGTGAATTTACAGACTGAAGTTTTACATAAAGGCACTGCCAGTTGCTGCCAGCAGAGGGTGCAGTAACTCTGACCAACTGCATTATTAAAAATGTTTTCATTCAAATAGTTTTACTGACAAGTTATGAATCTTCTTGTTATCTCGATAAACAGGCTTGCTTTTCTTCATTTTGTGATAAAAATAAAACAAAATCAAACAATTCAAATACAAAACAAACTAACTTTTAGCTCCAGCTTTAAGTGCTCCCCATGAGTGCTCCCTAGTAAACATCTGAAGTACAGGATTTAAATAACTTTAGCTGTTCAAATAGGAGATTAAGAGGTGCCAGATTTCTTCATATTCCCCAAGTTTCTTCTTCCAAAATAAGAGAATGAGCTTTTTAGCAGTGAGAGATCCTTCTTAAAGACACCACACCTGGGAGGCATCCAGGAGGCATCCTTGTCTGCTGATGAACCACCTCAACTGACTTCAACTCAGGTTTTTAAGGTCAGGTCTTTTTATCTCATTTTTTCTGCACCTTACTTATTACCTGCACCTTCATTTTTAATTCTTGCATTTTTATTTTATTTGAATTTTATTATTATTATTTCATGTGAAGGGAAACTGGCAAAATAAGAATTTCACTGCATGGTGGAAACCCGCTGTGTTTATTTATACTGTGCATATGACAATAAACTTCTTTTTTTCTTCTTTCGATGAGGAGGAGCAGGTGTTCTACTCTGAGCTCCTCCTGAATGACTGAGCTCCTCACCCTGTGACAGCCCAGACACCCTTCGGTGAAAGCCTATTTCCTCCACTTGTATTTGTATTTTTATCCTTTCAGTCCATACCCAGAGGTCGTGGCCACAGGTGAGGGGAGGAACAAACATCAACTGTTAAATCGACAGCTTCTCTCTCATGCTTAGCTCTCTGTTCACCACAACAGACTAATCCAGTGTCCACATCACTGCAGATGCTGCCTGTCAATCTCGTGCTTCGTCCTCCCCTCGCTCATGAGAAAGACTCCAAGCTACTTGAACTTCTCCTCTGCTTTTCTGGCTGACAACCATGGCCTCAGACTTGGAGGTGCTGCTTCTCATCCCAGCCGCTTCAGACCCAGCTGCAAACTGCCCTTGCACAAGTTGGAGGTCATGGCTCCATGTAGCCAACAGAACCCCATCATCCACAGAAAGCAGAGAGGTGATCCTGAGGCCACCAAAGCTGACACCCTCTGCCCTTTGGCTGCTCCTAGAAACTCTGTGCATAAAAATTATGAACAGAATAACTGACAAAGGGCAGCCCTGGCAGAGTCCAACATTCATTGGGAATGAGTCTGACTTACTGCCGGCAATGTGAAGCTCTCGCTATAGTTGTACAGAAACCAAACACCCCGTAACAAGGGGTCTGATACTCCCTAAGCTCCCCTTAGAGGACATCACGAGAGGCACAGTCAAATCCCCTCTCGCTGGTCCAATTTCTGTGACAAGGATGAACAAAAAAAATGTATTTGGAAAGTGCGTAAGATAAGAAAAGTGCTGGGCTCCCTGCAGTCTCCTGAACTATTCTCATATTCCTTGTGTAATTAATATTGGGCCAGGTTCAAGTTTCAGCCCCATTATCTTTGAAAATATTCCAAATATTCCCCAATGTTCTCCAAAATGTTTGCAACTTGGGACATAAGGCAAAGCTGTGCATGTCTATAGAGACGCATTTATCACACTGTGAAATAACTGACTCTCTGTAATTGTATATTTGTCTGGTGGGTCTAAGAGCCTGTTTTCTGTCTTGCACTCTCTGTTTCACACACTGATATAAAGGTAAGAAAAAGCTCCAAAAACAACATCTAAAAGAATATACAGTATGTGCACAAAAGCATGGCCATGGGATTGTTGTGGACCACCAAGTTTTATGTTGTTGTTTAACTAAAAGCTGGTGTCATGCAGCTGAATTGAACCACAGTGAAATAACAGTGTGTGGGTGTTTACCTCCATTGTCATAAGGATAACTGGCCACCACAGCACCTCCATGAAGGTTGGCTGAGAGAACAAAGCTCTCCGTCCTCAACCAGCCAATCACAGCTCGGACCTGAAACACATTACACAGCACCACACTAATGACAGAGAAAACTTAAAAACAGCATCTTATTCTCAACTGAGACCAACCTCAGCCTCTCTCTTCTCCTCTTCAAGCTGCTGCGTTTGGAGACCAGCGAAAGCATCCGGGAAGTTCCTGTTCAGATCAATGCCGTTGTAGTTGTACCTGACAGAGAAACAGAGGCAGGAATGGATTGTTCAGCCATCAGTCATGCATGCTTTGTTTTTTATTTCTCTCTCAGTTCAGAGTACCCAGCCTTCTTGGAGTCCTTGGGTTGGGATGCTGGAGGGTGGGGTCATTGTCCTGTTGGCCGATGACCCCACCTCCCAGCAATGACAGTGAAATCAGGAGGGGCGTAACTCGATCTGACCAATCTGAATCCGAGTGGTGTTCTGTTGTTGGGCTTCTGTGCTAAACACAGTTTGTCCATAAGGACCACCGTGTTCGAGCATAAGTGCACTTGACACTGGGAGATCCTAGGTCGCAGGACGATGATCGATTTTGTAATCATGTCATCAGATCTGCAGCCGTATGCTTTGGACACTTGGGCGAAGAGAGGAGCTGAGCTGTAAACTGGTTCAACATCCCCAGGATATCTTTTCCTCACTTGGTGTGGACTGGGTATTGTATCACTTCCTGTTCCTGTTGCATCGCACAGTGGTGCTTGTTGTGTAGCTTGATTAACTAACTACGAACTTTCACATAGTGACTTATTTTCATAGTATAACCTACACGTGCTTTATTAATAGCACACTTCTGGTGAATCACCTGCAAATTTATATTCATATCATTCACTCATTGTGTCTTTAGGGATCCGCTAGCTTAGCGTAGCTTTTAGCTTAGCTCGTAGCCGAATCACTATCAGCATGGCTTCTCCTGTCTCACCTCTTTCCTGCTCTGTGTGTCTAATGTTTAGTTATT